>VYZV01035867.1:533-15535 GCA_013401275.1 Pandion haliaetus | reverse complement strand
GATGTCTTTTTTCTGCATCAGATATTGGTGTCTGAAGGCAAGTATATCTTTAATACATTTTTTGTTAACTAAGAGAAAAACACTTTCACTTAAAGTCCATGTGCAAAAATCAGGTGTTGGATAAAACGCATTTGTAGGTATGATAGCTTAGCAGTTTCCTTTTTCTATTTTCTGCATGCCGCAAAGAATGTGTGTATACTGCATGCAGAGAATTATTTATGACCTTTTCTTTTGTTGGACTGGGGGGAGAATTCTCCTGGAAAATGTAGTGTTGTCAAGATGTCAGGGCAAATTATTGTCAGACTTGAAGGGCAAGTCTAAAAAGCTTCCATGTTCTCTGCTACACCATCACTTTTCCTTCCTCCTTCTCCCTTTAGCTTTCACAGAGTTTGGTTTTAAGAAGGTTTGGGGTTTTCCTTGTATACCTCGAAGGGGAAAGGAAATATTTTTTTAATTTCCACCACTAGATACGCTCTTAGTTGTATTATTGCATCAGTATCAGTTTGTATAATGTGTTCATTATTTTAAACTTGTAATATCCATATAAAAAGGATTATTATATTTAAAATTCCTCAGTTGGATAGTTCAGAATATTTGATTTGAGTTCCATTTTCATGCTTGGAATTCATACCTGTACAGTTCAGAGAGGTCTTTTTTTGATGAGCTTATGGTTTTTTTTCAGCTGTAAATATTTTTCAATTGGAGAAAATTTTTAAAACTAAAAGCAGGCTTTGTCAAAAGTGTTCATTTGTTGTTGGAATTGCACATGTCTTCTATTTGCCTTTGTTTTGGTATACTGAGATTTAAGTTTTCCCCCAGGCAATATCCTGGAAGAATGTCTTAAGCACAGGATTATGGGGTGGGGGGGGTGTTGGCCAGCATTTAGTACTGAAGAAGCCCTGATTGAGTAGTTGATAAGAGAAATGCATTCTGTCCTTTAGAAACTGTATACAGCAGATAAGTTTTCTTCCTCTACAGACATGTTCAGCAGATTGACTGAGAATGGATTCTTCCCCCAGCTCGCCCCTGCCTGCACTCCCTGAGATAGATGAACTAAGTATTTGCCATGTTTTTTTATATTCCTACTTATTTAGGTATTATATAAAACAGAGAAACCAGGAGACTTTTTCTTCCTTTCAGTGCTCTCATGAAGTACTTAACTTTTGTTAGGAGGAATCTTATTTTTTCATAGATACACTGTGGCACACACCTAATGCATTTAGGCTGGAGTGCAGATACTTTCCTGTTCATGCAGGCTTTTCAGGTGTGTCTGACTTCTGCAGTTGGACTTGGCTGTAGTTCTATTTGTGAGTATTTTGAAACCAAGTAAACTTCCAAGCTGTGTGTGTTTAGTGCATTTTCTAAGTATATCAAGTATTAAGGCACTGGGAACTGGTATCAAAAGGATAGAAGGCTTCCTGGGACATTAGTATCATTGGCTAGGTGATCTTAGACTAATTCCAATTTTATCAGTAGGTTGACCTGATCTGTCTGAAATTATTTTCAGGGAGGGGAGAAAAGGAAAAAAGATAATTTTTTTTTTTTTCCTGTGTCTAGAGTGTGGTGGCTAATGAAGTGCACCTTTCCATTGCCATGTACAGAACATGCAAATAAAAGTACTTTCAACTACTTTAGAAGTATGTCTGTGTCCCTTCAGGAATCAAATCTATTACAAGGAATTAAAAGGCTTTCTAAAAATCTTTGGGCTCTAAGTGTGTGGAGAGCAGAAACCCCTTTAATATTGCAGGCTGGTACTCAAGAGTTATAATAAACTTCAGCTTAGAATCGCACCATGGAGCTGAATGGTCATTTTTATTAAATGCTGCAGATTCCTTTTGACCTAACAGCCTTTTGGTTGTGTGTCAGCTATCTCTCCGGCAACGTACACTGCTTTGAAGTAGTTGAAGCAAATGAGCATGTGTATACAAGTATTAGCGGGCATAATAAATCACAAAATCACAAGCTGTTGAAAAGGTGGAGAACTAATGAATTTTTACAGCCAAACCATGTAATTAACTGGTTTACCACTACAGATTTAAGTGAAATATGAAGATGGCTTGGTGGTGGGGAAGGAGATGGAGGAAGCTTATATAAGATTTTTTTTTTCTTTTCCCCCTTCTTTGTGGTAGTGAGACAGAGTTGTATTTTGGCAAAAGGCACAGAGTCTGCCCCTCCTATAATGCTGTGGAGTTAAAGCAGAAGGTACTTAGAATACCCAGATAATGGCTTCCTTCCTTGGTTGGGAGATAGCCTCAGAGAGGGGAAAGGTAACATTAATGGTGTTGAAATTCTTAATTTTATGTACCCAAAGATTTCAGTTTCACTTTGAAATGGAGAAAAGGGCACAGGAAGGAGAAAGAGGTTTTTAATCTATTCTCCTTTACAGTTTGGCTACATGAACAGTGTCAAGGGACCTGAGAGGGCACGGAGAGAAATAAGGTGAAAACCTTCAGGTCTACATTGTTTCCTGGAACTCCTGGATGTCTACCCACTTTCTAGTAACATGAACATAACGCGGCAGAGAAGACGGTGTGGTGGAAGAGCCTGCTAGGCTGGCAGAGTCATGCTCAGTAGTGGCTCCGGAACAGTGGCACAGCAGCTGGAGGCAGATGCAGACAAAGCCGTGTGGGTGGCTGGTAGTGGACCCTCTTGTTAGTCTGTGTGACCCTGCCGTTCCAGTACGAGACATGGAAACATCCTGATACCAGTCCTGATACCAGTGTCAGCAGAGTGTTCCTGGGCAGGGTCATAGCCCTGACTCTGAAAGCTGAGATAAGACCCATTAACTGGGAGAGAGAGGTCTGTAATGAGAGGATACAGTTCCTTCTGTGTGTAAGGGGAGTTTTTCTACTGCAGCTTTCTCTTGATTTTAATTAAAGTAAGAAAAAATGCATATTCTGAAGAGATTTGGACCAAAGTAGTTGCTCTGTTTTGTAGTTAAGAAGATAGATTTGGAGAAGTGATGNTGTTCTCCATCCTTGCATTTCCTCCTCATTGCCCCACCATTCCACTCCTTAAGTTTTTCAGCTGCTCTTTCTGTTCTTTCTGGGACATCTGGACAAGGACTGCTTCAGCTGAGGGAAGTATGAGACACAGTAATGGATAAATGGAGACACACCTGAATATGTGATGTGCTCCTCCAGATTCTCCCCCTCCGTGTGCACAAGTGAATAGGGTTTTTCACTTCTTGTACAAAAGAAGTGAAAGTTACGTACTACATATAATGGTTTCTATTGCTGGGTCATTTTTTGTTTCAGTTACATCTTTTTTCCTTGGCATATATTGGGATATTAGTCTGTTAAGAGGCATGAAGAAATTCTAGTGATTCATAGGATCCTGGAAGTTACTATGTTTCATAATCAGAAAAATTATTTTCAGTGTTTTCTGTATGTGTCTTAGTGTATGTATCTATAGGTACTAATGCACATACACTCTGCACAATTAAAACCTTTCATAGGGGTTATAAAATACTTCAGTCTACTGTATTATTCTTAAACCAATGTGAACAGAAATTACTGAGCTGCCAATAGTAAGTACACTTCTTTGTATAAGAGCTGGAAACAGTATTATTTGAGGATTAATCAAATTCACACTACCATGGATTTAATTTGTGGAGTGTGTTTCACTTTGTAAGAAGAGGAGACCTCTAGTATGGAGAAAGGGAGAACACAAGTTCTTATTTTCAAGCCAATTTTTAGTGTCGCATTTTTCTGCTTTCCAGAAAGCAAAGTAGGTTTCAAAATATATTTTATCAGAAATAAGGTGTGGTGGGGAAAATAGGATCAGCAGAGAGGCACCAGATGTGAAGGAAATTCCACGTATGGAAGAGGGTGGCCATGCATGCTAGTTGTCAGGGCAAAGAAGCAGCTGATCTAATGAGCAGTGGGTGAAGGAGGTTAGGGAGAGCTTATTTAACTTTATTCTGGTAGCTATCAGCAAGAGCAGTTTGGATCAGCTGATTTCTAGTCTTGAAGAACAATTTACTGGGATTTTTTTATGTTTAAAAATTAAGTTGGTTCATTTAAGTGTTTTATTCATTGCATAAAATATTTGGGGCATTAATAATAAAAAAACCCTTTTTGTGGAGCTTATTTTGTGCAACTCTTCCAGGAGTCAGGCTGGTTTGTATATATAAATATGGCAGAGTCTTAGAGAAGAATAAGCTGTCACCTCACCTTTTAAATAAAAATAAGAAATGAAGATGTAGAAGCCATGACAATCAGTTGATGAAAACTAGCTAGGTAGGTGCCTAAACAGGAAAGTTCAACATGGCTGTGTAATGCAAAACATTGGCTCCCTTTTCAGGTTCCTGTAGTGTACCACAATATCAAATAGGGAAGCCACATAGGTCACAAATTGTGCTTTGTGCAATATAAATATGGGAATTGAAAGACTAACAGGAAAAAGAATTGATTTAAGGAATCCTTAAAACCTAAATAATCACCATTTTTGCGTGCTTAGAAAGCAGAGATGAGTAGGACCAAAACTGAGATGTAAAAAATGAGTTGCAATGTATTTGTGGAAAAGAGTAGCTGAAGCAAAGCCATTCTGCTTTAAGCGTCCGAATGGGTTTGACGAGGAGTATCGTGTTGCTTGGCTTGCTGCTGATTTGGCAGCCTCTGTCTCTTCACTGCATTTTTCATGTGCCCTTCGTTTGTTTTTTGGTTTTTTTTTTTTTTTTTCCTTTTGTATCTTACTCATCAGAATGTGAGGTAAAAGGCTGTTACCGCAACACTCTTGCTCCAAGCAGCTAATGCTAACCAGCTTTCACAGAGAACATAATCCTTGCACAAACACCTTAACTCATGAAGGAAGAGGGTCCAGTGCGACGTAGGTTTTCTTCATGTGCTGGGATTTCATCTGTGTTCTCCCCAAGAGCTGATGGCCGAAAGCTTGTCCGGAATGCTTCATTTGGAGGATATAACGAACTCTCTCCTGCTTTACCAGGTTTGTTTTGGTCTTGCGTTTCTTAAAATGTAGAGAAGAGAATATAATTTGCACCTCAAATTTTTCAGCTTGAACGAAAGTAATGTACCGAGATGTTGGTAGAAATGCTTGTATGCATTTAGAACAGCTCTTTGTAGTGGCAAGATTTGCAGATAGGCAAGCGAGTAAGTTAGCTTACACTGCAGCAAATCTCTCTTCAAAAGGCATTTGTGTCTTTGGTACCGACTGGAATATTTGTTTTGGTTGTTTGGGCTTTTATGAGTGAAGTTCTTTGATGTGGTTTATAAATGCCTTCCTCCCTTGTACTTTCCACTCCCTCCACACACAATGGACTTGCTTTAAAATAGTAAGGTACAGCAGAAGGTTTTAATTTGGCTATAACTACTGAAGAATCTGTGCTTGTCATCAGTGGTCTGACACAAAATGACAACATAGAATTAGTTTAGCCTTGCTAAACTCTGTAGTGCAAGATTTTTAAGACATTTGACACCAGAAAGGGCTTGAATCTCCTTTTGCCCAGATGTGCTGTCTCCTGAAAATCAGTACTGGAATATTGAAATTAATTTCTAGTTTCATTGTCCATAATGTGCACTTCTGATATAGGTACCTGAATTTCAGCAGTTTACTTCAGGAAACTTTGATGCTTGAAAACGCATTACAAGGTCACCCCTTCCTGAAAAGGGACATTGTAGAAATTGTACGTTCTTACCAGAATTACTCCGTATGTGTGGTTTGTCTTGTGCATGCACATGTTTGCACTTTGTTGAGTAGTCCCATGGGGCCAGAATGCTGGGGGGGATGGGGAAATAAAATATTTTTCACTTTTTATTGTATGCTTTCTGCAGAATGGCTCACTGGATTTGTAAGCCCTGGCTGTGAAACCATGGAAAAGAGTTGGGGTGCAGAGCACAGGGGAGGCTGCAGGCTGGCAATTAGGGAGCTCTCTGCATCACTGGCGGGTGCTGGCTTGCAGAATCACTGGAGCAGCATGTTCAGCCTCAAGCGGGTGGAGGCAGTTGCTTGGGACACCATGTTCTACCAAACTTCATGTTTTATCCTATAACATTTCCTTTCACTCTGCTTCAGGAAATGATTAGCCTTCTACCATGAATCTGACATTGAGTTTTATTCAAGCTGCTCAGGAAATAAAGATCTCAAAGCGCTTGAAAGCATGGAGTTGGCAACTAGACAGATCCTCCCTACCTTTAAAATAAATGCATGTAGTCTGGTAATTACTGAAACAAAAAGGGATTTGTTTCCTATTTGCTTCCTTCCTGTATAGAATTCTACATTAAAGCTAATCATTGTCCATAAGCGGACAATGAATGACTTCTTAAAATGCAGAACAAATGGAAAACAGTTTTTAGTGGAGAAAAAAAAAAGTGTAAACATATAACTAAAAAATGTTTTGGAATCTTCCACATATCTGAAGAATTTAAACAATATTAATACGCTAGAAGGTATACTCTTTCAGTTTGGTTTAAGCAGGCAGTAGTTATTGCCCATCTAAAAGATACTCATATATAGTTAGACTGAGGTCAATCTTTGGTTATTATTGTGTATTTTATATGGTGTTTGCAAAAGAAAACATGACCATGAGAAAATACATAGGACTTTGCTTCCTTTTCCAATTACTTCAGTTTCAAAATCCACGGAGGAATCTGAATTAGTTAATATGGGATTGTATTCTTAAAACTGGTTCTCAGCAAGCCTTTGAAAATCTGTCAGTTAGAGAGACTATTGTCTCCTGTGTTCAATTCTTTAAAAAGATTTTTTCCTTTTTTTTCTGCTGTGTTTATTATGTAACACCAGTATTGATATATCCCACTAAGTATAGCTCATAGTTCTTCCAGAAGCATATAGTTTTTCAGCTCAATTACTCCTTCTTCACAACTGCACATGCACAGCAGTAATCAAATCAGGCTGTTCCTTGCTTTTCATTTGGAAGCCAGTAATATTGTTGTTTAGCTTGCTATTTGTGATCTTGTCATGCGTTGGATTGCTTTTTTTACTGGTTCTTCTGTTTGTTGGAAAAAAGCCTCCAGTGGATAGTAGTTCTTTCTTGTTAGATAAAACACATATGACACTAAAAAGTAACATGGTTTTTCTGATGTATTTTTCTCTAATATCCTAATTGTAGATGGTATTTTTTGAGAGGTACAAAAGCAGTATTTGAGATGTAGATGTTATGTGGTTGGTTTTGGTTTTTCCCTTCCCTCAAGATTGATTGAAGGGACAGATTGTGGGTACAACTTCAAAGAATGATACCTGTGTTATGCTTCAAAATTGAAATCTCTGTACTAAACAGTTTTGTTTTAAAATGTACTCTGACACAGACTTTATCCTGAAGATTCTTTAACGTTAATTGTACAATGNACTATGTTCTAGAGGATTTTTTTTTTTTAGGTACTGACTGTGTATTCCAGTTCAGTCTCTAAAGAAGTGCTGTTTAATTTTGTTTCATTGACATCTTGTGTGTTTAGAGTTCTGGTTGTTCCAGTTGCATGCCGCTTGTCAGCCTCTTGCATCTGTCTGAAAATTCATCATGAGTTTTCACATAGATTTCCACCTGCAAGTTTTGGAAGGACATGCAAGTGCTCACAGTAGGAACATACTAATGGGCAGTTTTCCTTGGCTTCTAAGGTCATACCATGAACTGTGGCTGGCTGCACTGGGGTTGGGATCAGCTTTCAGAGCCCATGGGGCCTGTGATGTTAAGACAAGGAAGGTCACACTGGGAGAAGTCTGTTAAGACATAGTGTTGCTCTGAACACAATCCATGATGTTGCAGTAGTGGAGCTTGTGTTTAAAATAAAAATACTTCTTTTTAAATCTGCAAGTGTCTTAAATAATACTGGGAGCTTAATCTGCAGCTCTGAAGGTTGATTCAAACGGCACTTACTTGCTGTCTGCTAACTCTGAAAATTGCTTTCAGGGTTTTAGGTAGAAAATGATACACAAATCCAAGAGATCTAATAGAGAGAAATAGAGTTACAGAAAGGGACTGCATTTTCAACACCTGAATTTCTACATTGTTGAAATGTGAGCTCAGGTTATCTTGTTAAAGAGTTCCTGATTGAATTACAGGATGGGAAAGAGCAAGTAGGCTAAAATATTAAGCCCAAACCCACAGCTGATAAACACTGAAAAACTTGAAATGCATTCTTTTTGTTAGACCATGCCTCTAGTCTCTCATACCCTGGCAGTATCTGCTCCAGACACTGATTCGATGGCTTTTTGTGGTGCAGTTTTCAGTACCTCTGGGGTGAACAAAAAGAGCAATAACACAAAGTATCACTTAAAGGAGCAGCTTTCTTGTCTTTGCTGTTATCTTTGTTGGAAATCCGTAGAGAAATTTGTTCTTCATAACTGGTAGCAGAAAGGGAGAAAACAGTATTTCTTACGGTTGATTCTCTGAATATAATTGTTCTGTTGTATATACAACAAAGTGTATATTGTCCTCAGCTTGGTCCCATATATAGCTTTTTGTGATGTTTCAGTTCAAATTTCCCTGCAGGTATTAGTATCAAGCTGTTCTTGTTAGAAGTAGTGAGGCTGCTTATGGTATTGAGGTCTGTCCATCTTAATAGAGGCTCCCTGGAAAACGTGTCCTTACAGTGGATGAGGCTGTGTCTGGCTTACCACCTGAATTATGATTTATTTTTTTAACATACGTTTAGCATACGGGAAGAAAAGCCTTCTGTCTGTATTCTGAGTGACTTTATCCCTTCTACAGAGAGGGAGGTTACAAATAGGATGGCGCGGGATGTGAAGCTGACTGGGTTTCCTCACAGACCAAGATGGAGCAGTGCAAGGTGTTCCAGGGTCTGCAGCACCCCAACTTGGGTTCACTAGCAAACCCCTAAGACAGCCCTTTGCTGTGTGTTTGGGTAAGCAAGGGAACAGCGAGTGTGGTGGCACATTTATGAAGCAGCAAGCACGCCTACCTCTCTGGCTCGAGACACTGGAAGCAAGGAGGTGAAATTCATGGAAATGTGACTGAACTTTTGTTTTTGTGTCTGATTCTCTGGGACAGAGTAGTTCTTTCTTTTTCTTTTCTGCTTGCTGATACCGATGAAAAGCTTGTTTATGAAATAAAAACATGTGTTTGTTAGATAAGGATGTGTAAAGCCCTTAAAACTGTAGTGCTTCAGAAAGCAAGCTGTGAATTATAGCTTCTCTTCTCTAAGAACAATCCTGAGTTAGCACTTCCTTGTTGATTTCCATCACTGTCTTCTTTATGTGCCTATAAATAAATATGTAAAAAATGGGAAAGCCATTAGAAAATGCCTGCATTACATTTTCGGTGGAACTTGGTCCCTGATAAGGGATTTCTTTTGGGTATGGGGGTGAGGAGGAAACCTTATTATTACGGTTCTGATAAGTGTTTGACTGCCTGAGACTGGCATCAAATCTAGTAACTTCTCAGTGAGCTGAGGCAGGTCTGTCCTCTAAGGATTGAAGCAACCTTTGTTTTGTTTCAGCACTTGATGACTGGCACTGTAGAAAACGTGCTTTTGTACTTGGTGTTATAGAAGAAATGTGGCTTCTGGCCTCTGGATCGTGATAGGCCTTTTCGGGTTTTTTCCAGATTCCCTAGTACTATAAGTCTCCTGCCTGTCCAGATACTTCTTCCCTGTGGTCAAATAGTCGTCTGCATTATAGGTTTTCATTAGCTGAACAAACCTATCATGGATGTATTGGAAGAATTTCAAAAGGAAGGATTTAATGAACTGGGTACAGAGGGGCTTCTATAACGACACGTAATGGCTTCTTTAAAGGCATGTAATGTTTACTTTGTGTAAGCATACAGTGAAATATCATTGTATTGCAGTATATAATTTTAAAAAAAACTGGTCTTAAAAAAGAATCTCTGCAAAAGGTAATAAAAATAAACCCTACCACCCCCCTCTAAACTGATAACCAGACCAAAACGAAGAGGAATCTTGGATTTCTCGTGTAACCTAAAGACCAACCTAATGCCTTTATAACTCAGTGACACTTCCCAAGATGTGTATTTGTGATAGATGAATCAGTTCTGTCTTAGAGTTTCTGGGTATTTTAAGTTGTGGAAGGGTGAAGATACTAATTAAAGAAAAAAATGTTCCTACACTGAACAAACTACTCAACACTGCTACAGAGAGTTAATAAAAATTCTTTTAAAGCTGATAGTTTCCCCCACACATCCACACACTCCCCTGAAGAATGTGAAATCAAACTGTTTCTCTGATAAATCTCATTTTAGAGATCAGAGTACCGATTTCTGTTTCAAAGTTCCGAAGACCTTCAAAGGGAAGCCCAGAAGGGCTTTTGGTGTCCGCTTACACAATTTCTCTGCTGATTTAGTGCCCTCTGGTGGGCTGAAGCGCTAGGGCACCACTGTCAGAGCCATGAAAGGCTTTTCGGCTGCCTGGATTATTCCTGAAATTAATGTACAGCTTCATATTTATCTACCTTCTGTCTGGAGGGCATGCAAATGATGGCATTTTTACTTACTCAGATAAATGCATTGCACAATTTGTTTCATTCCTGTTTGTAAAAGCTTTATGCTACTACCAGTCTCTTCAAAGAAAATGGATCACTGAGACGTTCTGTCTCGTAACCCTAGTATATTATTTTTCCCTAAGAGGATGCTAGGTTCTCAGTATATGTTCTGTGGCACGTAGCAGCTGTGCAGCAGCACTCATGCTTGTTGTGACCCCTCTTTCTATTGTCACGCATATACTGCTACAGCCATTGTCTCACTTTGCTTTTTGGATACTGGGAGAGCATGGGGTTTGTACTGAGTCACGCACAGAAGATAAATGTGGGATTTTGATGACTGTTTTAATATAAAGCCTTGTAGTCACTCTTATGCAGCATCAAGTTGAAAGTATAAATTCAAGGCTAACGTAAGCAACCTTTTCCATTTTCTTGCAAAAAACTGACTGGGATCTTAATCAGTGTTCTAGATTTGCTTTCACGTAGGTGGTATTTAACAATTATTTCTAGCTACAGAAATGACCAAACCAAAAAAAGGCTCCATTTAGCATTCTGCTCTGTGCATGCATTTATGCAGATGGGGGAAAATGAGACGATAAAAGGGCAACAGTTTGCACACTGTATTTACGTTTTGCCAGGTTATTGGATCAGGTGCAGCACCATCCAAATAGAATGGACTGTTCTCGCTTCTTGGTATTGAATTAGTTTTTGTTGTAGTAGCTGGTATGTTTTCAACTGGTGTGATGGACAGGTATGTATACGTTCTTTGAAAATCCGATTTTCTTGCACTGTTTTATGCTAAACACAATTTGCAAATTTATTTCAAAGGCTAGCTCATATAAAATGTTAATGTCTTCAAATCATTTGCAACAATGCTGTCTTCTTTTTTTTTTAAGGTTTTGACAAAGGGAAGGATGATGTGTCACAAAGTAAAGAGGATACAGCACATTCTATGTCAAAAAGCAAGGTAAGGAAAGCAGCCTCCTAATCTGGCTCAAAAACATCTGTGCAAAGGAGTTCTGCGTTTTTAATTAAATGCAAGTGTATTTAACTTTTGTTGTAGATAATCTTGAAGATTACTTTTCAGATTCAGCAACAGATAAAGATTAAAGGGAATTTCTTAATATAATTCTCAAGATGACATCACATGAAAATACACGGTTCAAGTTAGTGAAAATGAAATGTGGAGTCTTCTCACTGTCATCTTGGGGTGGGATGTTGCCTTGCTAAATCTAATGATGGTTGGAGGCCAACTCTTGCTACAGAACAGAATTGAAAATCTTTTTAAGCTTTAGATGAGGATGCTGTTCACTGACCTGTAGCAAATCTTCTAAGAATGTTAAGGAAACTGTAATTGCCACAGGTTTAGTTTAATGGCTTAAATTGCCAGAGTAAAACATAGTTAAGTGTAATCTGTTGTCCTGTCTGTTGCAAGGGCTTCTGTACCTCAGAATTCAAGTACAAAGGCCCATTTCATTGAGGCAATGAGTGTGCAAAGGAAAGCATGCTCAGTAGAATATTAAACTAGATATAATTGCTATGCATGCTTATGTTTTTCTGGTAGTCTCAATAATAGAAGTGGAAAAGGCAGGAGCCAGGCAAATTCATAACCACCATTGTGTAGTCCCAAGATGAAACAGGCTCCCTGAGATGCTGTGAAAACTGAGAAGATCCAAAGTGGAGTTGGGAGAAGGACACTGCAGTCACAAAAACCATAGCATCTTGGGGTGGCTAAACTTTAAAAAGGAAGAAAATATGAACTACCTGAGCAACTAGAAAGACACTTTTTCTGTAGTGATCCCAGGTCTTTTCTCTTCAGAGCTGTGTTTTGTTTTGATCACAATTACTTAGACGAGTAGTTTGCAGTAGCATTCTTACTCAGAATAAAATGTTCTTTTCTGATGGTATAGAAATAGTAGGCACATGATGAGGGAGTTGTGTAACAAGTCCTTGTAGCGTAGAGAAAAATCTACCATAGCTGTCTTTTCCTAAATCCTTCTAAATTTGTAGGTTACAATTATAGAAGCTGTCAGTTTTAGGACACTGTATAGCCACTCTGATGCAACCTTCTTTATTTGTTGGCCTATTGTAACTTTTAAAGTGCGTGAACATTTTGGTCAGCAGAAGTGCCTGGCATGTCAATGCACTGAATTTTTACCTAGTGATTTCTATGTATTTAGAATGTGGAATTCTGGGGAAAAAAAAAATTCAGTTGGGTGTGCCATAAACCAGATGTCTCTTTCTGTTCAAGACATTAAAGAGAAAAGGGAAGGACTGCATTTTGTAGAGGGGGAGGTTGTGTATGGTTTGGTTGCTGAATGGAGTAGCTAAGTTCACTTGTTTTTCTTACTTGGGCGTTGCTACAAGGTAGAGTTTAAAGGCTTTAAATTACCCAGCTGTGTGGTTTTCTATTTTCTGCTAGGACAGCCACTGTTTTTTACAGAGGCAAATGTGGTAACAGGCACTTAAACGGATTGTCAGGGCGCAGCAGGCGTGGGCTGCTCTGTAGGGGAAGGCGAGGACCTGAGCTTGAACACAGCTCGCTCCCAAGGGAAGTGGGGGAGATGCCTGCTTCTGGCTGCTTTCGCACCCAGCTCTTCCCATAGCTCTCTGCTGCAAGGTTGGCACTGCAGTCTGTCAGAGCTGGGCCTGGGCACAGGCAGCTGCACCCCTAGGAGACAGAGGGATTGCACTCAAGGGCTTGACACAAATTTTTCTGTGATACTTTGTGTCAGAGCCTTAAAGAGAAACATTAAAGAGATATCGAAGGAAATCAAAGCGACTTAAAGATTATAGTAGCATTTCCCTGCTTAAATGGTGTCATCAGAATTGCACTGGGGTGAGCAGGTTAGTTTCTGCAGCTGAAGCTGCAGTTTCATGGTGTGTAGCGAAGCATTTCAAGCTGTTGGTGTCTTAGATCTGACTTGGAATCACAAAAATTTGCGTCTTTCAGCTTTACTGCATCCTAGAGCCCCACTTGTCAGGGAGATCAAGGAAGCATACTTTACCATCCAGCTTGCTTCTGATAAAAATATTTACGTTGGTCCAGAAACCTCTAAATCATTTTTGGCTTGGAAATCAAGTTAATACTGTCTCTTTTAACTTGGATTTATGTCAGACTCTATTAACCATTTATCTTTGACTGTCTAATTTGTTTTTACTCTTCTTTATATTTATTTTTCTCGGTTCTTGTCTTTCCATTATCTTAAGTCTGTCTGTGCTTTGCTGTTACTTTTGTTTGTGTCTTTCTACTATCAAAGATGAGACCAATATTCCTACTTCTCCTAATACATATTTTTCTACATCCGCGTTTTTGCAATTACTTCATGTGGGGCTTGATACGACTAGTGGTTCCTTTATAACCCACAAATAAACTTCAGGCTAACAGAAGATGGTAGCTGTCTGTCACAGCTGTGGAGGTGAAGTACCAGCCCTTCTTTCTAAGTAAGGTGTCATATTAGCTTTAAAACAGAGATACAGAGAAAATGAGTTTTTGTAACCTGTGATACTTACTGGTTTGGGGCTTTTAGATGCATGACCTTTAGATTGCATTAGCTTTCTGTTAGTGAGCAACTAGAATATTTATGAGTGTTTTGCTTAAGTCGCTCCATTATAGCTTGCATAACGAGTTCATTACCTCTTCTTGCGTGACAGTGATAAGCATTTTTCCCTCTTCTGTTATTACATTTAAAGTACTGTATTTCCTTTAACTTCTAGACAGAGGAATTAAATTTCAAGTTGTATGCTTGTCTTAAAGCTAAATTCTGAATGTTAAGAACGTATCTTTAATACAAAATGAAGAGGTTTCCGTAATTTTTCCAAGATGTATATTAGAGAACATTTACTTATCATTGAAATGATTTGGAGATAAAATTACTTTTTGCCAGTTATTGCACATATCTTTTTGGCACTAGCTGTCTAAGTAGACTCCTGTGAAGTCTTAGTTCTGAATTAAAGGGATCAAAGTTAAATTGCTTTGTTCCACTTGTAAATCTTTTAATTTTTATTTCTTCGGTTTGAGCAACTCTTGTGTTAAGAAAAAGAGTGTTCACGTGCACTGTTTTTATTCTTGCAGTAAGTTTCCTCAAAACTTGCATGTTTTTTGACTGTCATTTTTTAGTATTCCAAAATAGAAATTTGGTGAATAGACTTTGCATTGTAGCCTAAGATTTGGAATGACTAGTCAGAAATGTTGAACAGCTTGAGAAGCAGTTTTCATAAACTGTCCTTGAATTTACACAGTTTAGAAGGTTACATTGATTTTTCTTTTTTCTTCCCTTTTTTTTTTGTCACTAGGCAGGAACTTTGGGTCCATCAGGCTTATATTTCAGTGCACAAAAAATGCAACTCTTTAATTTATCTGAAGTTTATGTATATACCTACTCAGTGTTCTCTGATTTGCAGTAGGAANACTTGGTGGCTCTAATTCCCTTTCAACTAGTAGGCAACACATGCCAAAGAATAAACTTTGAACCTTGCAAGATGTGGGGAGAGGCAGGAGGGAGAAATCATGTGGTGCTGAGGCAGCATATTGTCCTGCCATGAACAAGGACCTGGGTTTCACAAACCAGCCT
>VYZV01035853.1:129234-140699 GCA_013401275.1 Pandion haliaetus | reverse complement strand
TTTAAATCAGATTCATGAATATTAAACATGAAGTTAAAAAAATACCTATCAGATGAAAGCCAAGGCTCTAAAGATCTACAATCAAGGAAGAAATCAGCACGTCAAGAGACATGCCAGTGTCTGAGCACAAGTTATGGCCTATACTGCATAGAAGACCACCCAAACCTGATTTATCTCCCCCTCATGAGGCAACAGGTTGAAACAGTCCTTAAAGTCATACAAAAAGTGACAAGACACTACCTGGGAATTGGAAGGGGAAGTCGTGATATGATCCAAAGCCATAGTGACAGTGTTTAACAGCGCTTGCTTTCCCTCATAAAGCATAGACTGAAAAGTTCTGAGCAAAATCTCTCTGTCAAGAATGAAACACTGATTATTGTAAATAAATTAAAACATTGCCCAAGCACTGCCTACATAACCTGTGTATAACACACTGCCATTTCTTTCCTGCCCACATGCATACTTTGGCCTACTGACCTCTTTTTTCACTGTGTTTGACAGTGATCATCAAAAGAATCCATTTTCTCAACAGCATGTATGAAGGGATTTGACCTCCTGGGACAAGCCACAGCAAAATAAAAAAAAGCAGAAGCTGAACTTTGAAAGTATCAACATTCAAGCACAAGTATGAAGCCAAACACCGTCAGCCCTTAGTAATGTCCGTGGAGGACTATAGACAGTTACACCCAGAAAGGAATGAAATTAAGGTAATGGTTTTCTAACCCTGATAAAAAAGTGACCTATCAATTAAGAAAAGTCCAGGACAGGTTGCTCAAAATTAACAAGCTTAGTTTCAGAGGCCGCAAACAGAATTTCTGCTGGTATAGCATGTTACAGTACTTTAGAGGCATTGAAACGTTTAGGTTATGATTTTGTATTAACTTGCTCTTTTGAAATCTCATTAACAATGCTGAATGACTATCAGAAAAATGTGCAAGCCTCTCCTGTATGTTCTCTTGCTGTTTTAATAAAGCAATTTTGTATGGGTTTCCTAACCTCCATGGTAATTTTAAAATGTTTTTTTATACTAAGCTTTTTGTATGAGGACTGAGTTTTAAATTTTGACTTGACCACGCTTGCAATCTCATCTAATAAAGACAAGCAACATGATGTGATTTATTCAGTCAGTCCACCTTTGACAGTACACTTTCATCTAAACTTGATTTCCAAAGCCTGCTTTCAGGCACCCCACAAGCAGAAAAAGCAACGGTGTTCCTCAGGAACTGAATATTTTTCAAGTTATGGCTCAGCATCTAATCAAGGGATAATTAATAAACAAAAAACTACATCAAGAAAAAGAAATTTGTTTCAGAAAACTTCAACATCCTAAAAGGATCCATCCTGTATAGCACCAGAATCCTGTATGAACATCATATGTGTCCAGATACAACCGTACAGAGTTTAAGGAAAATATAGGAAGTTATATTAGATTCAATTTAAAGTAGTGCATAATGTCAAACAGATGAAAATTCAGTTCCCATGCTATAGGCAAGACTTAAAGAAGATAAGGACACTATTAAATTCTCTGTGCTCAATACAGACTTGATTTCCTCCCAATATTTGTTGTCATCATGAAATCTAAAAATGAAAGCAAAGCTTGAACAGCTTTGATAACACGGAATTCTCAAGGACATTTCAGCCTAACACAGACAAGGTCAGAATAAGTCAAACCAAACTCCTGTTGTCAAAGCTTGAGCTCAAAGCGTACTGATCCTAAAAATATAAGACATATACAAGCTGTTCATGTGAATTCAGGCAGTAATGTCTGTACACCTCATTGGAAGCCTTATTTTGAAGACTCCAGTTGGTGCTCTGCTTCTGCTCATTACTTGGGGGCAGGGGAAAACATGTTCTGAGTGGCAAGTATGTTACACAAAAGATTGGGCTAGGAGAATGGAAAAAGACTAATGCTGCTAGGTTCACTAAAGAAAAACAAAATGTGCTAATTGGTTTTGTCAGAAGGCAGAAGCAGGTGCTCTCTTCAGGGCTTTAACAAAAACCTGAAGGCTCTTTGGCTGATCTGTGGTATGATCTCCACTGGCAACAAATTATCAGGGCTACACAAGGGGCTGCAAAAGGAATACTCAGTCCTCATTGTTGTATGTGCAGAAAATAGATGAACATGCTCTAAATAGAAAATTATTAGCTTCATTATGGATTTTTATGATGTTTTTCACTACAATATCTTAATGCTTGAGAAAAATAGAATTTATCTTCACATTTCTACTGCCAGGACAAGGAAGGAGGGCTGAAGTTTGAAAGGCAGCAAGGCCTAACCCAATTTAGAGATTGGCAAGCAAAAAATTTACAGGAATGATACCCAGAGATGAGTAGTATCTGTTTTTTCAGAGTACTTATCATTCTTATAGCTATTTCGGTGCCCAAGTCTAAGTTTCCGATGGATTCAGTAGCAGCTGTGTATGTTTAGCACTTTCTTTGAAACTCTGGCTTATAGTTAACAGGAGTAAGTTAAACGTGTCACGACAGAGAGAATTCTCCTACGCAGGAGCCAACTGCTTTAATCTAGCACTACCCTTTTTATTCCTGTGAGCCCTTCCCTCGTTCTCTGGATGTCCTCCAGTTTGATGTAAGCATCACTGAATTTCTGCAGCAATAAATGAAGCCTACTCCATATACAAAGATGATAAATTATAAATTAGAATTATAAAAGCTAATTAAAAAATCTTCCTTTATGTGTTTCATAATGGTGTACAAAAATGAAAGGGTAAATCATCTTTATCTTGCCACAACTGTCCGTCCATAGAGCCATCCATACAGCATACTGAAAGCGATAAAGTCTAACAGAAAAAAAAGTATGTCATCACATGATTAAATGTGAGATGATATGAACAAATTCAAGTTAAGCTGGTGATGTTTTGTGGAATTTAAAAGCACAAACTGTATTTAGTTATGTGGCAACACAGTGACATTGAATCATCAGTGGGGCTTTTATCTTTAATGGCATAAATCTCTGTCTTTGAGCAAACAGCCAGCCAGAACTGGCAAATAACGCTGAATTGAGACTGACTTTATAGTTCCAGTTGTAAGGGAAAAATAGGAAAGCATGTTTTAGCAATGACCTGCTCATATACTTGCTGATAGCATGTCAGGGCCTTGAGTGCACCCCCCAACTTCTAGGAGGGCAGCTGGCTATGTAAGGCCAGCTTGCTGATAAGAGCTATTGTGATGAAAAAGCTTTGTGGGGAGGCCTCAGCCAGGGCTCCCCCCTTCCTTTGGGAGCTGCTTTTAGCCGTGACTCTTGCTACTGGAGTGTGTGGTCTGGTGACCAGCTGGTGGTTAGAGCAGTCTCCTGGTAGTCATGGCTGTGCCTGGCCATACAGCCCATTGACTGGGACCCCTGATCCTGACCCACGGTCTGACCACCCTGGGACCTCATCACTTTGGACTTGCCCACAAATCTGGACCATGTCTGACTCTATTTTTACCAGCCCTGCTCTGCTCTTTGAGAACTGTAGGACTGCACGCCACTGGGGAGGGCATGGCTTTGCCAGGCAGACGGGCACCCGCCACCACAATCCCTGCCTTCGTGGAGTAGCCCACCTTGCCCCTGACAGAAAGTGCCTCCGACTCTTTGTGCTTTGTTGCAGTCACGGGAAGGGAACAGAATTCTATTCCCAGCCTGTCTTTTTTACCAAATTTCTCTTCCTGAGTGTTTACACCTTCTGGCTTTTGTTCCCTTTGTTTCAGGATGAACCATGGCCTAGATGGAAGAAGAAAAGCAGGAAGGGGAGAGTGGTTCAGTAGCAGCACAGGAGAGACAAGCTCTCAGTTTGGCACCGGCACACCCTCCGGCTCAAACTCTTGCCCAGAGCCATAACAGGGAATTCGTAGCTTTCCCTCCGTAGTCCCTTGCTGGTGTGCTCTTGCTTTCTCTCTTTAAGTTGTAGTTGTGCAGTTCATGCTATGTTAGGAGCTATTAGGGAATTCAACATTGCAGTAAAAGGCTGTTAAGTTGGAGAAAGCTTCTTCTGAGCACGTGAAGACACAGCTTAGCCAAATTTGGGAAATATAGGAAAAATACAAGAAACATCCAAGAAATCCATGAACATTTTGCAACAAAAATGTTTAGAAGATATAGGGGCACAAGGCCCACTAACTGCCATCCTCAGTTGTGCTACCCTCTCTACTATGGAGTTAGGGAAATACCACATTTTATGAATAACAAGGACTGATCCAAATTCTTACAAATAGGAAACAGCATAACAGTAAATCAGCCTTCTTTCTTTATGAATACCTTTTAATATATTCTGTGACCATTGGACTAGAACAATTTCTAATACAAGCTCATTTCTCACAGACTTCTTTCATTGTCTACTGATATATCCCTCCATTCTTATCTTTCCATGCATTTAAATTAGGCTATCTGCATAAGACACGTTAGAGACACATATTTGTTAGGAAACATATTAAAGTCACCATCATCATTCTTTGCCCAGCAGTCAACTGTTTGAGGCATTACAGTTTTGACCCCATTCTGACTATAGAACTGTATCACAGGACAGAAAATACTTTCACCATGTTTCTTGGGATCAGTGATTTTTGCAAATGTTTTGTGTTAACAAAAAAAACAGATGCTTTCCTTATTCAGTTACATTATAGTTCTCATTCAAATCCGAGAAGAATCCTTGCTTCCCAGTGATTTTGATGGCAGCCACAGAAAATGAAGACAAGAGAATTCAAGGTATATTCTCTCACAATCCAGAAACTGGAGGGCATCCAATGAAATTTCCAGGTACCAAATTTAAAACCACATTACATAATAAACTGTCCAACTCATTGACACAGTAAGCTGTTGAGGCCAAAAGCCTGAACGAGTTCAAAAAAGAACTGGACAAAAATCACAGAAGACAGGTCCACTAGAGGCTTTTAAACACAATGGACAAATAACAGCCTCTGGCTTAGCAAGTCTGCCCTGTTAAATGCCTTAAACTGGGAGGTTTCAAAGGAGCATTGTTCTGTGCCTGCCCTGATTCTTTTTCTCCCTCTAATCACCATCTACGAGCTACCATCAAAATAGGAGAGAGCAAGCTAAACAGACCTTTCGTCTCAGCCTATATGACGCGCTGCTTTGGAGGAAAAAAGCTATTTTTCTCCATTTAGCAGCATATTTTAGTAATTTTAAAGTCTTTAGGGTCATGACTGGCCATAATAACTAAAGAAGGAAAACATGAAGAGAAATCGTAAGTTTAATCAGCAAATATGTATTATTTCAGTAAAATTGAATATATTGCTATTGCTTGAAGAAAATAACAAAATTAAATGGCAAACGCAGGACTGCAAAGGCAGGTCATGTCAATGTTAGTTATGCATAAAACTGTCAATCAT
The DNA here is from genome assembly GCA_013401275.1 of Pandion haliaetus. Classification (NCBI taxonomy): domain Eukaryota; kingdom Metazoa; phylum Chordata; class Aves; order Accipitriformes; family Pandionidae; genus Pandion; species Pandion haliaetus. The sequence goes on along the minus strand of VYZV01035853.1, from coordinate 135,353 downwards.
CATTACACCTGTAACAGATGGTAAGACTGTTAATCATTTTGTAGCAATAGCGAATTTACTGCCCACAGCGAAATGTAATGTTCCAATTAGCCTTGTGTTCTTGCAATAATAATAATCTCAATGCACTTTGTTTTGAGAATCCCAAAGCTCTCTGAAGATGTTTTCTTCTCAAGTCCTCCCTCACAGTTATTTGAATAGCTTTTTACTGGTTTTAGAACAAGAGACAGAAATGCTAGGGGATGTGATCACATTTACAGAAGTTTATTCTTCATGAAGTGAAGACCACATTCATATTCATGAGACAAAGCTTCATTTCCAGGCCTTATTCCACTGAAAACAATGGAACTGTTTACGCAAGAAGATTACCTGATCATACATGTCAAAAATTCAGTCTCACACCTTCTGAAACCATTGCAACTCATAAAGCACAGGCCAGATCATCAGATGGCACAGATTTGCACAAAACCATTTAAATTAGTTGGAACTGCGACAAATACAAAAGCAGAGGATCTCCAAATTTGCATATGATGAAGTTATAGAAAATGTTCAAGTTACACTGTCATTTGCTGTTTCTCTCTCTCATCACTATTTACAGTCATGGGCATTTGGGGGTCTATAAGTCCTGGCAGTTTTTGTTTAATTACGTATTAAAACATTACATGAATGATGAGGTTTCTATGTACTTCTGGGACACTTCGGTCTGGATAAAATAATAAACCAAATAAAAGTAAAGCTAATGCTGGCAGCAAATTAAATGACCATACGTGCTTTCAAAACCATCTAGGATCCTGAGCCCTTGACCTTTTGGCTCTCTTAACCAAAGGACCCAGCTTTCAATAACAGCTCTTGAACTTCTTGATCTGCAAACACCCCAAGGTCTACCCGCAGGAGCAAGTGCATGGTCATACTCACGTGAAAGCAGCGGAGGTGCCAGGAGTGTCGTGAGCTCCCCAGGGTCAGTCATGGCAGGGCCTGGCAGCCATGGCCTGTCCCATCTCCCCAGCCAGGAGCAGGACAGCCAGGGGGCACTGGGGCAGCCCCAGCCCCAGACATTGGGCACCATTATGGAAACGGGGACAGGAGGAGGCTGGGCTGGAACTTGGGCCCACGTTTGCCCGGCTTGGCAGGGCCCATGGCTGAGCAGGGCAGGGCTGTGGGGAGCTGGAGACCGGCCCTGCTGTGGGGTCACTGGGGCAGGGGCTGACAGCCCTGCACGGGCTGACATGGGGTACTGGGCTGTGGAGTGTGTGGATGGGAAGAGCCCCAGCAGGGCTAGACAGGGACAGTCAGGGCTAAGAAAGCCCCAGAGCCATGACACAAGAGGGAAGAGTCATATACCAAGTGTCGTGAGAGCCCTAGTCTAACTTAAATCCTTGTTTAGAAGTGCTTGGGGCAAGCATCCCAGCCCCTTTCTAATACAGCACATCTGCTGGCTGCAGACACTACTTTTTCCACAGAGCATCCTGGCCTTAAAAATGACCATCTTAGTAGCAAGAGCACTGACCTCACCAGGCACTGAGTAGATTAGTGCAGTAAGACTCTCTCATGATAAACCATCGATCATTCCACTTGCTGCCTATTCTTGAGAGTAATACTGAATATAATATTCATGTAACTTCAGTTGCAGGGATTTCTAAAAATAAAGTATCTTTCAAGAAATCATTCTCAGTCCTCCTCTACAATCTCACTAGTTAAAGTCCCACCAGTCTGGTGATAGGTTTCAGGTCCCTACTGAGCAATTTAGTGTAAGTTTCATATAAAATGCTAGTATAATTCCAGACAGCCATTTCATTTCATGATAGGTCCTAGATCATTGCAGTAGCCTTCAGGACTCATTTTCCCATCTGTTTGTCTTGAGACTTTGAGCTCCATGGCCTTGTTCAGGGCTTTTGTGGAGACTGCCAGCCCTATGGCTGTGCTCTGTGGCCGCTGTTTCTCTTTTTGTCCCACACTGTTGTCCCTAGCAGCCTTCTACTCACCAGGATATTGCCACAAATTCTAGTTTCTGCCCCACTACAGCTTGAGTAACTCTGATCCCTGCCTCCTTCCCTACGATTTCCACAAAGGACAGATTTTTTCCAGCTTGTGCTTGTCCTACCTATACAAAACTGCCATCCAGCACATTCCACTTATGCCAGGAGTGGTCAAATATGGATGCCTGAAAAAGAATGAAGAAACTGGGAAGGCATGTAGTAATGCCCTAAATATTTACCAAGTCACTATCAATTTGCAGACTAGAGACTTCCTGAGTCAGAGCTTTTATCTTTGTGTGTAAGAGCCTTCTCTTTCACAAAATATGGGTTTCCAAATTTTGCTCCTATGTGCAGTTTTAGCACGCACATCATCCCACAGCACAGGTTTCCAGAGCTTTATTGTATGCTTTCTAAGGCATTGCCTCCTTTTTGTTTGGCTTGATCTTGCCACCTGATAGCTTAATCTAATGTCACTTGGTTTGTGTACTGGAAAAGTGAATAGTTGTTCCATGCTTACCCTCTGCTCTGAGTTATCATGCATAATCAAATACCGGTCCTTGAGACATCTAGGTTGAAGCTGGTTGGGATACTCTTACACTTCTCTGCAGTACTGGTAACATAGTTGTAACAAAGTGGCCTGCAACTTCCAGAGTAGCTGTACTGACTGAAAGCAGAGATCTGGAATGTATTAAATTTTGGGGGAAGTTCTCTGTGGAAGGCTTGTGGTTTTCCTGAGTTGATGCTTGTAAGAGAAGGCAGAGACAGCTTAGTCTGCTTTGTTCTACACTGTGTTTAACCTTATCTGCCTTTTCCTTTTCTCTTCCTTGAGGAGTAGGCGGGAGGAGATCATCACAAGCCAGTGTCAATAGGGTGTTAGATGTTAATCAGTTAGGTATGGATCCATAAACCCTAGAATGCAGTGAATAAGATAACTAATATGAGACAACAGAGTGGTTGCCCTCCCCTTACTGATGGTGTCCAAGAGAGGGCTGGTGAAGGATATCTGAATGACTGTTACACTATACCCCTTGATCACTACTCACTAACCCAGTTAGATGCCCTTGCATGGGGTCTATTGTTTTCTTAGTAACCAAAGAGCCTGACGTTTAGGTAGGGGTGCATCTTGGAACAGAAGGGGACAGCATAAAGCAATGAAGACAGAGAGGGGGGAAATGGGTGTATTAAAGTGGTAAGGTTGAAACAACTGCTTCAAGCCGCCTGCTTAAATAGGTAGATTGCTCACCTGCAGAGACCCAGCAGTAGGCAAAATTTCTGGATAGGGATTCTATTTTGTCTTTTCTGCAGGACAGGCCACATCCTCTCATCTTATTCCTCTTTAACAAGAGATGATGTAACAATTGCCAGACCTCTGTCTCACTCACAATTTTGCTGACTGATTTTTTTCCTTATTCTTCAATTTTGCTTTTTTTACAGCACATAACAGAATAGCATCAAAACTTTTAGGACCATTCATCTGTCAATTTGTCAACCACTGTTTAACAGATCTCACTGATTACAGGCAATCATTTCAGAAGCAGTGCAGTGTTAAGTTAGACCTTCAGTATAGAAATTGAAGTCCCCAGTGAAGCACTATGCCTCCGTTCTGCCCTCAGAGAACTGTGGTACCTAACTAACATAAGATGTCAGATCTTCAAGCATCTGATAAATAGCCTCCAACTGCTTTATTAAAAATGGAATTATCCGAAATCTAGTGAAAATCTTCTGTGCCAACACATATTCTTACTATTGTACATGAAACTGATCTTGGGTATTTAGACACAACTAGCAAGTATAGAACCATTTAAATATGATCATCAGACATTTGTCTGATGGGAATCTTTCAAAGGGCTTAGCATTTGTACAGCTATCCAACTCACAAAAGAGATCATAGACTTCCCTTGGATTTAGGGGACATAAATCTACCACTCAAAATAAAGAACAGTAAACAGTACCTTATACAGATGAGCTTGTTACCAAACATCATGAAGCATTTTGGAGAGGACAATTTCCAAACTAGTGGATTGGTTTAAGGTAACCTGAAGTAACAAAACATGCCCTAATGCTTCAAAAATCATCATCTCTTAGGATAAAAAAGGGTTACTTAAATGTTCCTGTAAGAATTACTGTTATCAGTGACCTGGGGTTCAAGCTGATGCTAATGTCACTGTTGCCTCTAGGAAGCCAAGAATCCTCTTTCCTTTTGTATGTGCAGGAGACATTGGACAACAGCATTTGAATGCCCTATTCCTCATGTTTACTAAATGGGAGAGTTTTCAGTTCCCTGGATTCCTTCACATGAAGCTGTCGTGGTTTAACCCCAGCTGGCAACTAAGCACCATGCAGCTGCTCACTCACTTCCCCCAGTGGGATGGGGGAGACAATCAGAAGGGTAAAAGTGAGAAAACTCATGCCTTGAGATAAAGACAGTTTAATAGGGAAAGCAAAAGTCGCACACGCAAGCAAAGCAAAACAAGGAATTCATTCCCCACTTCCCACCAGCAGGCAGGTGTTCAGCCATCTCCAGGAAAGCAGGGCTCCAGCACACTAATGGTGACTTGGGAAGACAAATGCCATCACTCCAAACGTCCCCCTCTTCCTCCTTCTTCCCCCAGCTTTATATGCTGAGCATGACGTCATATGGTCTGGAATGTCCCTTGGGTCAGTTGGGGTCAGCTATCCCAGCTGTGTCCCCTCCCAACTCCTTGTGCCGCCCCCAGGTTCCTCGCTGGTGGGGTGGGGTGAGGAAGCAGAAAAGGCCTTGGCTCTGGGTCAGCACTGCTCAGCAGTAACCAAAACATCCCTGTGTTATCAACACTGTTTCCAGCACAAATCTAAAACACAGCCTAGCTAATCTAAAACTAGCTACTATGAAGAAAACTAACTCTACCGCAGCCAAAACCAGCACAGAAGCCATGACATATGAAACACAATTTGTTGCTGTTACTGTTGACTCGACTCTAGTATGGCTAGATCTTCCATCCTTTATGAATCAACATACATAAGATATCTAAATAGATCAAACAGCATAAAATCATGCTGCCGGTTGGCAGTGCTCCATTAAGCGCACAGTTCATTTCCAAGCTGACTAAACCTAATTAAAGCATATCTCAAGATATAACATGAGTAGGGGTATGATGGAAACTAAGCATAAGCAAACAGGTTCATATGGAAATCAGTGATAATTGGGATTTTAGATGGCAAAACTGGCTTGCAATGTCAGGGTAGTAACCATTCCTATGGACATTAAGAATTTACTGAAAATTCATGTAGAGCCTTTCATAGGCCAAGTAATGAAAGATTTGAGCAGATGGAGACCCCTTTGCCTTTGGGGCAAAATTAATATTATCTAAATGCATATACTTCCCAGAATGCTGTGTGCCCTAAGAGGTCTCCCAGTTATTATTCTGCCATTTTATTTCAGAAAAAATTAATGCATTCTTAAATATTTTTAGGTAGCAAAGGAGAGGACAACAGTGAGGTAGGACGCTGCGTAAAGTGTGACTTCTAGTCATACTTAAAAGTTTCTTTTTCTTCTGGAAATTTTATTTTGCTCCAACACCTACCCAAAAGGTCTGTGACTCCAGCATGACAAAGTAAGCTGATCTCAGGGAATCCATCTTCTGTCCTGCACTGTCATATGACTGGCACTGACAGTTATATAGTTCTCCACACTAAAAATAAGAATAACATCACCACGAATATTGCAATTCCGTAATCTCAACCCCTTAGCACAGAGGTCATCCAGCGTGGCACTTCAATGCAGCTCAAGAGTTTACAAGGGAATTTAATCTCCATGGATCTCTCCAATTTTTTTCATTGAAAACAGAGTTCATAAATATCTAAGGTAAATGAATGAATGAATAGATAGTGGGGTTATTATGCCAAAAATACGTATACACACACAGAGACACAGTTATATATATNGGACAATCCTTTATACGTAAATATTCAGGTCACTATGTAATATGCAGGTAGCATGAGACTCACATCACAGTTGGGTTTCCCTCTGAATTGCTAATTCTCTTTTAAAGAAGAGAATTTTTTAAAGGTTGAATTTTTATATATTTTTTTTAATCATATAACAGAACAGGTGTGTCGGAATTGAATTAACATCAAATCTTGCCCTGCCATTTCTTTACAGTAACC
>VYZV01035853.1:99101-129188 GCA_013401275.1 Pandion haliaetus | reverse complement strand
CTTGTGGGGGTGGGGGGGGGTGGGGAAATCACTTGCAGTGATTATCCTGATAAAGCTACATGTTGCTGAATAACTGCAATATTGGCATATCACAAAATAAACTTCTGGTCTTTCAAAATTATTTCACCATAATATAAACTTTTAAGATCCCTTCATCATGTTACACCATCAAAGTACATATTTATAGCTTCAGAGCTGAGAGAAACTGCTGAAGTCCTTTGACCTCAACAAAGCAGTACCACTTTAAAGCAGAAAGGCAATGACCCACTTAAAGCTAGTGTTTTTAGGTTCTACACTCACTTTGTTTCTTTTATAAACAGGAGTGACTGAATATTTTGTAACTATTTTAGATACTGAGTAACAAGTAGTTATTGGGTTACATAAAAACTACCTGGAAAAGAATTATCCAGCAGATTGGGTTGTTTGAGGTTTTTAGTGTATTTTATGCATGAGGTAGAGAGCACAAGTTTACAAGAAAACTGCAAGAGCAAGAAATAAACCTCTTTAGGCATATCTTGTTGAGGAGCCAACATTTAGAAAAGTTTTCCAGCTTTGAAATGCAATAACAGTACTTGATCTTAGGTACCATCACTCGCATCTCAGGGTTTGACAATAGTTGACATTCAAGGGAGTACTAATTCAATGTTTGCATTCCCTAAAATGACAAAAGCCCTTGCCTATAAGCTCCATGTGCTGTTTTACCCTTCCAAAACTCTATAACCTGGATGCTGTAACAGCCAGGGAGACACACAGTTCCACCTGCGAGGAGTGAGACCACCCTACTCCACTGGCTGAGACCCTCCAAACAAGACCACACTCTTAAAAACAAAAATACATCTTGTATTCTCTGCAGTTCGGGAGTAAATCTAAAATTCCCAGATGCACCACTTTCTGGGATGAACAGAAGTAACTGTGTAAAGCTGTAGTTAATCGAGATTCCTTTCTCAAGCTATGCCATATTAATAGGGCATGTAAGCATGCATTAACTCTCATGAAATAAGACGTGCAAAGGGCTTGCTGGCTCTGTCTACATTAGCATGTACTGCAGGCTGATAGGAGTCTTCCTACCATGTACAAAGAAGCAGGACTTTAAACACATCTCAGATGACAAAAAATTACACAAGGCACTACCTAGTCACGTCTTAAATTTTACTTTCCAAAAAAACTAAACAACACACAACACTGTTTAACATAAAGCCTTATATGCAATTCTGATACACAATTCAAATAACAGATCAAAACATATCCGGAAGTTCCTTTTTGCTGTGGCAGAAGGCTTCTGTCCTGTGTACCAGATAAAACATTTCATTCTGGCCCTGTGAGAGTTGGAGGGAGATCTGTTACCAAAATGGAAGTTCAGAATGTGAACTATGGGTGTATTTTCCATGAATTATTGACTGAGATTTTTTTTCAGTAATAGGATAAATGCTTTCAGAAGAAGAACTAGCACAGCAAGAGGTTTGAAGTGTCATTTTCTCTCTGTGTGCTAGAAGAAGCAGGGGAAGAGGGCACCATTTCATTGTTTAGTTGAGGAATGAGCCCTTTATACAAAGTTCAAGAACCATTATCACTCTAGTCACTGACCAAACCAAAGTAGGAGTGGATTGGAAATGTATTCCTTTGCCATTTCAGATTACAAATCAATAATTCCAATACTGTATTTAATCTCCGTACACTAACGTACATTGTCAGAGCTCAACGACGACTGTCTTTTTTTCTGTATCTATTACTGAGTGCATCACCTCTTCCAGCTCTATTGTATCCTAGCCATCCTCTTTGCGCTGAAGAAAACAGTGTCAGCCAGTGTGCGTTACCAAGTATACCTCAGGACTCACCATGGTGAGACAACCCATAGCATTCACCATAAACCCAGGGCACCCATTTGTGATGATCACTTTTTGTATCAGACATCATACATTGTCTTTTTGCTCATCACCTTTCCCAGGTTTATGTTTCCTTTATGCACAGCCAGTGCCTGAAAAGAGTTAAATAGGATAGTGTACGGTTTGGGGTTTGGTTTTGGTTTTAGTTGTTAGGGCGGCTGGGCAACGAGGCTTGTGTCAAGTCACTATACATTCTGCTCTTGGGTTAAAACAAAAACATGGGGAAAAAAAGCTTAATGTTCTGGTCACTTGATAAATGTAATGCCCATGAGCAGACTTTTTCCCACCTGGATCACAAAGGTGAGAATAGACAAGGCTTGACTCTTTACCAGTCTGTAACCAAATCAGAGGATGCAACAGGTTTTACTTGGATAGTTCATAAAAGTAATTTACAACCCTACTAATAATTGATAATTGCTGATGAATTTCTGTTGTGTGGATGCTAAAAGCATTTTCTTGAAGCAGAAAGCTTAGGTCCAAAAGTTTTAGGATTTTGATGTTTCTTGCATTCTTTTCTCTATTGCAAAATGGAGCAAATGGTTTGATTTTTATTTTTTTTTAGGGGGAAAAAAAAGGATTTACTTTTTTCTGACTTTTGTATTAAAATAGTATAAAGTTGGATGCATCTTAGCCCATAGTAAAAAATTCATACTAGGTTATAGAGGGAATTGACATTTCAGCATGAAACGGAACATAGGATTTTTTGCCAAATACTTTTGTTCTGCAAGTGAAACTAATTTAGTTAAACAACATTTTTAAATACAAATGTTCCTTTGTAAAAGAAAATATTGACTAGCTCTAAATATTGACAGATAAATCAAGCTGGATAGATTGTTTGCTAGATTGAATGCTGGATCCATTGACCTTCAAATCTATCATGTTTTGCAACATATATTCAATTGCCTTACAGCAACAGACTTTTCTTTATTCTCTGTCAAGCAAATACCTGACATACTGTGAGCACTATTGTCAAACAAAATAATGTTTCTTTCCCTGGAGTATGGCATGCAGGTGGGAGGGGAGGAGAGAAGTAAAGGTTATTTTAATTTAGTTCTCAGTTCTCTCTCAGACAAGTTGCTTAGCTCACCATAAATTCATCACCACACAGCTCAGCTATTCCTAGTATGGTGCCTTCAGAAATTTAGTATTTATGAATGCAGTCATGGAGTAACTCAAATGCCTGGAACGATTCCATGACAGAGATTCAAAAGGAATATTACACCTTCTCTACATTTTCTAGTAGTCCTTTCTTAAGCTGATGAAGCAATTTAAGTTAAATGCGCCATGATCCCTGTTGCCACACATCTATGTTCAGAAGATATTACTTAAATTAATCGCCCACCTCAACCAGAGATCTCTGTCATTGCAGCAAGAGCATATAAGGGAACAAGGATAGTTATTGAGGAAGGAAAAGGCAATCAACATGATGACCAGGAAAAAGTTAACAACTAAACCAGAACTGGTCTGCTACATCCCATTCAACAGCTCCCTGAAACAAAGTACTATTGGATTACATTTTCTCAGTCAGGGTATTCGTCTGAAATTCTACAGCCATCTAGATGGGATTAAATAGGATAAGAGCGTTCCCCATGATAATAAACATTAAATCCAGTGACTGAATGAGAGACAGAGGGTCATCCTGTTTGTGCGTGTGTGTGTGCGTGTGTGTGCGCAGGCGTGTATTCGCCCGCCTGCCATGGCCTCTATAGGCTTGAGTGATTTGACTGCATTTCTGGCACAGCCTTTTATTCTGCATGCACACAGTCAAACGCATTAAATATTTATCATTGTGGAGCAGAGCAGAGCGATGCTGCAAGTTTGGAGTGCTGGTAATGATTGTGTCCAAGCAACTCCCTAATAAAGTACAGATGTGGTTTCAAAATGGAACAGAAGTACAGGACACACACGCGCACATGCACACAAGCATACACACAAAATATGCTGTGGGTTATTTACGTTATGCCTGGTATTGATTATTACCAGATGGGAGGGGAAAGCAATAGCTGACAGATTAACCATATGGAACTGCTTTAATTTACCCTGAGTTATAGGGTTTCAATTCTCCCTCCTCCCTTTTTGGCTCAGAAACCTATGATTTGCTAAGGGGAAAAAAATGTAAACTTACTGTAAGGAGCTCATTTCCATTATAAGCCTCCTAATGCTACACTCAGAGATTGAACTATCTTTCTTTACAGGAATAGCACTTCCAGAACCACTTCCTAAAGCTGCGGCCAGTACCGTGAGCAGGAGGTTTTGTTACAGACCAACAAACAGAAAGTGTTTCAATGCCGAAGAGCCTTGCAGACAATAGATCCTAACTGAAGAAGCTTTGTTTAAGATTCTGCTTTTCACAAAGCTGTTTCGGCCAGCCTCATATAACACACCAACAAAAAATCCAGAGAAGGCAGTTGTCAAGGCATCGTTCTATTCTGAAAACTGGGAGTCCTCAGCAGTGCTTTGAGCTTCAAAGCCTTGGCTCTGGAGGCTTTCTAAATAGCTGCTCTTCCTACAAGAGTCAGATATAGCAGGAGCTACAAACTCTCTCAAAGCAACAAAGGAAAACAGTCTCCCCACCCAGCTGTGACCTTATGAGACTTGTGCATTATGCATTAGAAGGCTGGAGTGTAAATGGATACTTCAGAAAGCCTTAAAGAAAAAAAAAAAAAGTCTAATTGACAAAAAAAGCTTTTTGGTGTTTCTGCCTAAAGTGGATTTCAAACAATGTATTTTCTGTACAGTTTAACCTTTAATTTCTATTGTTTTGATTTGCGGCCACCTCCATCCCACTACCAAGGGCAGAGGGCAAACAACCCTCTATTGCTCATAGGTTTTATTTATATATATGCACCATTATAGTTATCTAACCTTTCTGCTTTTCAAATCCTTCACTTCTGCCTACTGCCAAACAAGTTGCTGTAGATTTTTCAGTGCTCTCTAAATCCATAAAAGAGCTCTAAAAGGAGTAGCACGGGCATCAAAGAAACAACATATAGAGCTGAGACAGAACAAAAAGGGGCGATGCAAACTAGGAAATCAGCACTAGAAAGACATGTACACCATATTTCAGTGTGCTATGCATAACTTCTGAAGGTTACAGGCAGATTCCAGCCTCTCTGGCACTAAAAAGCATGAATCCTTCCTTTCAGTTCTTGAGCCAAGAAGAGCTGTGATAGCCAGTGTTTGCAACTGGTCAGAGTTTTGTCCCTCAATTTTGTGACTTTCTGTGCAATCTTGGACAACTGGGGGTTTTATCCCAATTTCTTACCCCTAAAATGGGAACAAACACTAATTCATGCACAGCAACTGCTAGGGGAACTAGTGAAGCATTTTCAAACTCCTAGTTAAAAGCCATATGCCATCTACTCTAGCTCTGCCTGGACATAATTCTCAAACCAGAAAGAACCTGAGAAGGTTGCACCGAATCTGGTAAACTATTCTCAGTTGAAAATTTAATAGCCTGCTGGAACAAATGGCAAAAGCCCTGCTGATTTTAACGCAGTTAGGATTTCACCTCACTAAACAAAATGCCTAATAGAAGTCATGCACTTCAAACATTTGCACACTACAGCACTGTATTTTCAGTTTCAGCAAGGTATTTTGTAATTCATGCATGACTGCTTCTCTACAAGAGAATATTAAATAAAAAGTCAGTGTTCAGTGAAACCTGTACAAAATACAGTGGCTGACCTTAAAATCATGCTTTTTGTAAACAAATCTGTATTTAAATTCAATGGCTGCTTGAGAAAGAAATTTATTTTCTATTCTTATTTTTGACAAAATCTAACAGCTTAACACTCTGCAACACATATAATCAATGTCCAAAGACATCCTTTAGAAAACATAAGTCCATTTGTAGTATTTCCCCTTCCTCAGACAACAAGCACAAAGAGTTCAATTTACTATTACGCTGTCGGTTCACCTACCAAGCCTGTGACAAAACCAGGATGGGAATCTATAGCTCTCAAATCCCAGCCCTATGCATTAGCAGATAAACCACAGTCTCCTTTTGTGTCCATGCTGCTCTGATGGTCCGCAAGACTGGAAGCCAACTTAGGGAAAATTACTATTTTACCATAAAAGAAGGAAGGTTACAGCTGCCTCCCTGAAGGTGAATAACAAAAAGTAATATGTGAGTGCTTCTCTTGACAGTGGAAGCTCTGTCTGAAATTACTTGTATGCCCAGGATTAATGTTTACACCTCTGTGGAGAAACAGGATGACATCCTGGTAATAGAGCCTTAGTCATTTACTCAGAGTGACACTACTGCTCATTGTTGGAGGGTGTTGGCCCTTATTTCTAAATGGTCCCCATGGAGCCATGCTGGCAGAAGCTTGGAAAGAGGCAGAGCTGTACTGAAGCCCTTTAGTTTCAGCCTAAGGATAATGCATTAACTCTGGACTTGCAGAGTGGAACAGTCAGTAGGGTGCAAGGAGTGGTTATTTGGATTCAGTCAGTGTTGTGATGCAGAGGAGGAAAACCAGACTCAGGTTAGTATGTAAAATACATGCAAAAGGGCACACTGGGAAGGAGGGTTAAAATCTTTAAACTTCAGCCATAAAGTATAGGCACACACCAAATGACTTTCCCTAATAGAAGATAGAAAATCTGCTTGCTTTTGAAAGCAGCTTGGAGAGCAAACTCAGTACAGAACACGTCAAGGTAGATTTCTTTCAGCTCTATGGATGTGCAAATCCAAACATTCACCCTGAAAAGTCAAACTCAGAAATGCTAGGTTTCACACTGCTTTCATCAAACCAGAAAATGCGAGCAACCCTTGATAGACAGCTTTCCTCCTAAGTTTCCCCTCTGCATTTTAACTCAAATTTTCAGGCATACCTAGCCAATGTTAGGTAAATAATCAGAATATCTGGGTGGGATTTAAATGGCAATGTAGATGCAAGTCCTTCCATCTACAGTGCAGGCAAAGGCCATGTAATTTCCCTACTTGAGATGCTATATGCAATGTACTACACAAATATACAGATTGTAACGGTGTTGACAGAGCCCCTGAGTGCAGCTTGAAGTTGTTCAGTAGCTCTGCTGGGTTTCTTGACTTAGCTCCTTCTTTATCAGGAAAAAGTGGTGCCACTTCTGACATCAAGCAAACATGCCACTTACATGACCATATGCCAGTGTATTATGCAAACTTGTGGACGCCTCCATACATAAAACCACATAAGAAATTTTAGCTGGATTAGTTATACCAGTTAAATACAAAGGTGTGCATCTGATTTGTAAAAATCATTCTTATGCTGCCTAAAGTCCTGGTTTGGTGTTCTGACACACCTGTGACAACAGATTAAACTTAGATGACACAGGTGTCCCTCTGCACCTTCCTGACAGATGCTGCTAGGCAGTGAAAAAGGCCTAAATCGAAGTTGTGGGTAATAACGCCTTCAACTGTCTAGTTTTAATCCATTGCCACAAATCTGCTGGATACCATAGAAGCAGTTATATTGTCCAAAAGTGCTTTTGTCAGTATAGCTCATTTCACACATTGAACCACTGCAAACTGTGCTAGCCCTAGCACTTTTTTGCTAGTATAACCATGATTCCATTAGTAGGGTTTTATCGGGAAAGTTATCCAGTAAAGCTATCTGTAAAGCCAGGTCTTTCATTAGGAATGAAACTGCTAACAAGTCTGACATTTAAATTACCATTACTAGCCAGCTGAGTTATCTTGCTGAAATGAATGGACCACTCGAAACTCTCAGAGCTACTGCTGCAAGCTCTTTGCTCTGTCCCCCATGATTCAAGTTTCTGAGGTCTTCTTTGCATGCAGAACCCATAAAAACGCCATTATTTTTCAAAATTCAGAGGACCAAGCCATTGCTACTAAATGGTGCCTGATACAATCTGCTACCACCTCCAGACCTACTCCAAGCACTTGCCTGCAATAGCCCGGAAAATTCCCTAGGTTACCTGGAAAGTTTTTCCAAGCTCCTGCTCACCACAAGAAAATGTACTAAGAGAAAGGACAATCTCATAGTTAATGTTCAGGTTCTCGTACATGACTTTGGGCAAATATTTTTATTTTCTTTCTTACCAGCCTGCTGTAATGGACCTGGCAGCTCACTGCATGAGTAGGGAGAGTCAAAAGCAGACCCCTTCTTTCAAGTGCTTTGAGAAAAAAAAATAACAAAATAATGTTTATCAAGAGACTGCTAACAAAAAGACTGTAAAATACATCGGCTGTGATCTTTCTGGATGCTGCTGTACTGGTTTTAATCTTTTTGGTTGAAAGCTGCAGAAGTCCTGCCACGGCAGGCATAGGGACTCTGAGCTGAGGCTATGGCTACATGACCAAAGGGCCATGCTGCAGGTATACACCTGGGGCAGAGAAAAGGTACCCTGACAGCTCCTGAGAAAGCAGCAGACCGTGCATTTGAAAGCCTGCAAAAGAAGCAAGCTGCATGCTGAAAAACAGACATTTCATCATGCAAGAAACATAGCCCTGACTCATCCAAGGGTGCTTTGGGATAGCTTTAAGCTGTACTCAAGGCACATGATGGCTTTGCTGCTTGTCAAAAATCAGGACAGCTCTATTTGCCTTGGGTTAACTGGTTCACATGTCCCTTGCCTATATGTGATCTCACGTAGCCCTTTGCTAGGATGCCCATTATGTAGGAAAAAAAAAATGAGGAAAAAAAACCCCATAAAGTAAAAATCCGCAGGTTTGGGGATTTCAGGGTTTTTTTGAAACCACAGTCTTCCTGGGTAATCAAAACCCTGGGTTCTTCAGAATTATTTGTTAATGTGATAGACTGTGGATTACAGTAGAGAGGTATTTCCAGATTCTGAAAAGACCTTAAAAAATCAGAGGTTAGTAAATAAATGTAGGCAGCAGGAAGGGGCTCTTGATTTCCCACACAAAATGAAAAAACAAGGCACAGGAAGAGGCCTGACCTTCCTCTTCTGTGGACACTAACCCAGCACAGAATTATAATCCTGTCTCACTTGCTTCATGCAAACAAAGAGTAATGCCTGCGAATGGAGGTACTCTGGCCCAAATTCTTCTCTGCTTGCTTCCATCAGCCGCAGCGTGCTCACCCAGGGTCTGAGTAATTGATGGCTGCATAATTGATAGCTATTCCCAGTCTGGAGCATCACGGCCTGGTAAGTAACAGATTCACAGCAGCTGGGAAGAAGGAGGTTCTTGTTAAATGAATAGGACCTGAATTAGAAGGCAAGGATTTTAACTAAAGCTAGCTATTTCTAATGCATATTTCTGACAGCTCGTTCACCTGCACTAAATGCTTCAAGATGTACAAAAAATGTATATGAATTTCAGACAGCCGGATCTCTGTGCCATCCAGTGTTTCTGAGGCTGCATTTTTACAGTTTGAAAACTACTATGCTAACTTGGTGCCAGGTATTCGGAAAATGTTTGCTAGAACCGACAAACGAAACAAAACCAAGAAAAAACACTATTTTCATTGCTGCCTTTTGTTTTACAGGACACTGCAAGGATTCTTGAAGGTTACAGAAGAAGGCGGCAGGAGCATTTTCTCAGGGAGATTCACATAAACCTAATTTTTGAGAGTCATGAGAGCTGGAGACAGTAGAAACATCGACAAGAAGGCCAGGCGTAAGGCAGAGTAAGGTAGAAATGCAGAAAACAGGTCAGGCTTGCTACAAGGTCTCAAGGAAAAATGAACACTGTTAAGCTTTACCTTTGGGGTTCAATGTAGCTGCCACAGATTAGCTATTTGCTGGGTTTAACCCACGTGTGGCCAGACAACATTTGGCAGTTTCACTCTGAGGTGGCTTGGAGTCAAATTTAGAATCAAATATAGTGACATTCTCAGACCTGATTCAAGAGCTTATTACTCAGGCCCTGCTCAGACAGTGAAGAATTGGGCTAAAACAGGGCAAACTCACAGGTACCAAACCAAAGAAAATTAAAAAAAAACACAGGAGTTTTGGGGTTTTTTCTTTCAAACCTACTCTGCTGCTTTTGTACAACACACAGATCAGACTGATTGTAGAATTTTAGAGAGATCACTCTTGATGCAAAACCAAGGCATTTGCACTTACCTCTCTGGGCGCAGTTCTGCACTCCCTCCTGCCTATTGCACTCCAGCGACTCTCTGCTTTCAGGGATCTCTATACAGCGTGTCTGGCTCGTACAGAGTTGGTCAGCAATAAGTGTTTTGGTCACAGAGGTTTACAAACACATGGGAGAAAAACACTGGGATACATTTGACTATTTGTATCACAGGGCTAACCCAAAAGATAAGCCCATTCGGGTAATTCTGATCATCAGGCCAGCTTTAATCTCTTTTGTCTTCTTTCTCTGGCTATGCTTTCTTCTCATTGAACCGAGACACCAGCTATGCCCCTAGGCGAGCTATGCCCCTAGGGAGGTATGGAAAAAGTCTTAGCTTAGCTTGCTAATGACTTGAGCTGCTCAACTTGATGACAGATTTTGGCAGGTTCTGAGAATTATAATAGTCGTAACTGGCCCATGTTACATCAAAAATGTTTCGATCTAAGCTTCATAGCATACATTAAACTAACCTGCTTTCTAAAATAATATTAATTTTTCATGTAGCACTTCGAACAAAGGGAAAACAAGAAAAACTGTTCTTTCACTTTCTACCAAGCCTAACAGTTTACTAAGCTATGCTGAGGGCATACATGGACAGTATTTAGGCCTAGAAGAAATTTATTGTGCAGTATTTGTAAGGTATATTTTGTTCTTCAGAGTGCTTTATAAATGTTAGAATTCAGATCCTAAAATGCTCTGAGGGCCTTCATTTCCTATTCCAAATTAGTCAGATTCGGAAGCCTCTTTAGAAGCAGACTATACAGAAATCTAAGAAAATAACTTGTTCATGGATAAAGAGGAAGTGAACACAAAAGCTAGCACTGGATGGCCAAAGCTCCAACCTCCCACCTGCTCAGGTTTAGATCAGACTAAACGTCCGTTTCCACTTGTTTGGCTGTGTTTTCAGTGATAACGGTTCTTATGATAAGGCTATTGCTGTGAGTATCCAACAGTCACTGAGTCTAGTTGTTAAGAAACCCTACCTTCAGCATGCAGAAGCAACAGCCTTTACCATAACCAGTGCCATTATAATTCATTCCAAAGTGGTCCAACAGTACCTAGATACCCACAGAATCACAGAATAGTTTGGGTTGGAAGAGACCTTTAAAGGTCATCTAGTCCAACCCCCCTGCCATGGGCAGGGACATCTTCAACTACATCAGGTTGCTCAGCCCCCCATCCAACATGACCTTGAATGTTTCCAGGGATAGGGCATCTACCACCTCTCTGGGCAACCTGTGCCAGTGTTTCACCACCCTCATCATAAAAAAATTTCTTCCTTATATCTAGTTGTCGTGGTTTCGGTTTCAGCCCAGACGGTAACAAAGCACCACACAGCCGCTCGCTCACTCCCCACCCCCTCGCCTGGCCACGTTGGGATGAGGAGAAAATACAAAGGCAGGCTCGTGGGTCGAGACAAGGACTGGGAGGGATCACTCCCCACTTATGGTCACGGGCAAAAGACAGGCTCAACTTGGGGAAGAAACAAAATCCATTTTCATTTACTACAAATCAAAACAAAAACAAGGATATTAGGAAGGAAAACCCAACCTCAGAACACCTCCCCGCACCCCTCCCACCTTCCCGGCTCAGCTCCATTCCCGGTTCTCTCTCCCTCCTCCTCCCGGCGGCACAGGGGAACAGGGGATGGGGGTTGAGTCAGCTCGCCACACATCGTCTCTGCCGCTCCTTTCCTCAGGGGGAAGATTCCTCACTCGTCCCCTGCTCCACCGTGGGGTCCCTCCCACGGGAGACAGTCCTTCACTGACTTCTCCAGCATGAGTCCTTTCCACGGGCTGCAGTTCCTCACAAACTTCCCTGGCGCGGGTCCTTTCCGCGGGCTGCTCTCCAGTCTCACACTGCTCCAGGGCGGTTTTTACCATGGAGTTACGGCCATCTTTGGGAGCCTCCGCTCCACCGCTCCCCTCCCTGGGCTGCAGGGGGACAGCCTGCCGTCTCCCCACGGGCTGCAGGGCCATCAGCCTCCTCAGGCGCCCCTCCTCCCCTTCCTTCTGCACTGACCTCGGGATCTGCAGAGGTGTTCCTCTCACATTCCAATCCCCCACTCACTGCAGGTTCCCCTTCTTCAATCTATTCTCCCAGAGGTGTTACCACCGTCACTGATGGGATCGGCCTGGGCCAGAGTTGGGTCCGACTTGGAGCCGGGGGAGTTTCCAGCAGCTTCTTACAGGAGCCACCCCTGCGGCCCCTCCGCCGCTACCAAGAAAACCCACACCACACAAACCCGTAACACTAGTCTATCTTCACCATGACCCACATTCTTGCCCCATGTGCTAAGGGTCAGCCAAAGACAATTGTTCAGTAGTGCAATTTTCTCCTAATGAATAGATCCACTGGGAATACGCAAAGTCATAAAGAATAAGTTACTTCTCCAGATTCAACCATTTCATTGAGACCTTGTAACTTGCCCACATTTTAAAGAAACCCAGGAATAAACCAGCATGGGTGGCTGAACCATCTGCTGTTGAGCCTAGAGGCATCTTTGAGCAACAGAGACTATGAGTTCTCATTCAGAAAATGTTTACAACCCAGTCCCTGCTGTCCACAAAAACATTTCAGAGACAGCTTCAGAGTACTTAGATGAGAGGCTGCAATCAGGAAAGTAGCCACACCATAAATCTCAAACAGTACTAAGTAGCTCAAACATTTACTTAGATTCTCAGGTGGGATTCATAACCTGTGTTGAGCGTCATGAATACACTGATAGCAGTACTTGAGTTAGCTAGCTTTAAAGTTATCTTGGAAAGGCCTTTGTTAACCACAGTGACTACAATATTGGCACATCCTTAGGTTGTGAGATTTTTCAGGAAAAAAATACACATTTGGCAATACACTGAGTAACTCAGAGTATCTGTACTGGCAAGGGAAATGGCACTCGAATCTCCAGCTGGGATTTTACTTACAAATAAGAAGTTGGAAGTTAGAATTACCAAAAATAGGATGTCAAATACTGTGTCAAACAAATAATTTTCGAGTATGCCAGTAAAAAAAAAAAGTTACTTGATTTTGACCAAGTTTTACTTTCAGTCATTTCAGCATTAAAGCAAGCAGTTCTCAAGAAATTGTCGTGGTTTAACCAGCTGAAACCAGGACAGAAATGTAAAAGCATACCTTTCAAACAGACCTTTCAAAAAACTAAAACTGCAAGGAAGGTCTCACAGAAATCTCCATATATGCTGTAGTTAGTTTGCCATTTTTTGTTCTTATTACTTCTTCCCTTAAGTTTTTTTTTTACTTTTTCTCTTGAAGTAACTTTCCATTCCCACACATTCTCTGCCCATCTTTCACCACCTACCTTCCTATAATAATAATAAAAAGGGGATTTACATCTAATTTGCTGAAATCATTGTATTCATTTATTTCCAGTACAGAGTATAAAAAGTAATTAAAATGAAGAAGAAAGGTGATTTTTCTTCTTTTTTCTATTAAAAGAATGTATTTTTATTTTGTTTTTTCTTCCTCAAGTCACATATGACTTTGATGTCACAGACTCTGGTGCTGTGACAGCACTTTTAAAAAACATCTTCTAAATAAGTTAAAAACATGCCATACAGCAAACTGAAATGAGGCAATGAATCACATCTTCCATAGGTATAAATCTGCAAAACTCCTTTCAGGTCAATTGCTACACACTAATATTATGTGAAAGTGGGGGGGGCAGTGGGGGGTGTAATCCCCTTTTGCATCATTCTTCCCCTCTCCCACTACACTCCTATCCTCTTATCACTTCTTTTCAACTTGCAAGACTTAAAGTCAGAAATATTTTCAGGACGTTTTCATAATGCTGATGACACTTCAAACAGGTTAGAGGAGGCAGAGAGAGATTAACTAAGTAACTATATTTGTATGCATTAGCTCAAAAAGCAATTAACTGCTGTAACAGGAGACCTAACAGGTTGGTGCCTAGCAAGAGTATATATGCCTAATGCTGTGTGACTGTATCAAGAAGAGCAGTTAGCCCGCTAGAGAAGGTAACACATCACTATATAAGAAGTAATTCACTTTGAGCTCACATTTTTAAGCTTGCAGATGCTCTCAACAGAGGTTTTTTTTTAGCTTTCTGCTTCCTTTTTTCCATAATTATTTCTGACAACTTTGTCCCTCCTACTCAGCCCGGTGCAAAGCAATGCAGTGGAAAAAGCGTTGCACTTACACCACGAAAATGGGTAGTTGCATATTTCCTTGGCTGTCTAACCCTTCTGCCCTTCCTCCTCCCCAGGAAGCCCTGGACCCGAGATACAATAGAGGACAAAAGCAAAACATCAACTTTTCTAGAAAAGAACAACAGAACTCCTTTCCACTCCAGTGACAACAGTGTCTGGCTTCATGTTAAAGCATTTCTCACCTCCTCTCCCCCTGCTCCCTGATTCTCCCTGGTGTAAAATGACCATCCCAGATGGATCCATTTGACTATTTCTCCTTAGAAGTTACTTTGGACTGTAAGATTGGCTAAAAGCAGTGTTACTTAGCAAGCAGTCCAACACAGGCCACATCCATGCCTAGTTTACAACAGTACTCATGTCGATGGGATTGCTGCTAGCTGCAGTGTTATCTGATATTGTGGTAACACTGAGAAATCACTAGAGGGCTTTAGAGTTTGTCCTGGTAGGTCTCCAAAGGCTGGACCTCTGGTCCTTGGGGAGGAGGGAGATGGATGGTAAGTGAACCACTGTAGGGCTTCAGGTCACACAGCTCAGAGGCAACCCAAATACAGCAGCTATTAAGTTAAACATCTTTCGCCCTCCTCCTCAGAGGAACCCCTTACCTATGGCTGAAGTCACACATTTTATACCAGCTTTACATTACCTTCCTGGAAGACAGCCTTGGAGGACAGATCTGTGACTTCCTACCTAGCCGAGGCTGGACAAAATTACACAACCCCTCTTCCTCTGCTTCTCTTTCAGTAATACTATTAAATATTTTGAAGTCTCCAGTTCCAGCAGCTGAAAGACACTTGAGGCAAAGCTTTAGCTACTGATTATTAGGTTTCCCTCTCAGACAGCTGATAGGTTTCTCACATACTTAATTGCATTTAAAAAAAAAGCAGTACAGGAAAACTGCTGCAGAAACCCGACACATATTAAGGGAGTGCAGGAACTGACAAACAATACAAAGAATAAAGATCAATTGCTTTGAGAACAACTGATGAGATCATTCACTTACTTATGAAATAACGGGCTTGACAGCAAGGATCAGGTATCCCTGAACTAGCTCCTGAGGTGTAACCATACCATGTAATTAATATCAGCCCTCAGAGAGGTTAACATTTCTGTTCAAGTCACATTTACTTCTGCTATCAGTGAGTTTTTCTGCAGGGTCAAGGCACAGCGCAGCAGAACAACAGGGAGTGCAGTGCTATTACTATACAGGCTGCATTGCCTGCAGAAGCACACTGCTAGCTGGTAGTGGAAAAGGCAACAAAGAGACTGCTGGAGGGTCACTTGGAAATAAAAATAAAATAAAATAAAATAAAAATGCCAGAGCTGTAGCACTGGATATGCTAGCTATTACAACTTGGCTCAGGAAACAGAGAAATTTCCAGGGCCGTTTCCAGCCTTTGCAGGAGACTGTGCTCTCTGGAACGCAGAACAGAGAGGGCTGAGTGGGCTTGCCATGCCCTGTCACACTATTCATGGCAACCTTGCCTGTTTTATCCTCTGCTTTTCTGAAGGAAAGGGTAAAAAGAAGTGTCCCAAACAGCTCTTCCAAAATAGAGAAAATGCCAACCAAAACCAGCAAAAGTAATTAAAACCTAAGGCCAGCTTAAAAAACATGTTGGAAGTCATACAGCTGCAGTCTTCAAAGGCTTGCTTTTTTCTGGAGAGGGGTGGAGAAGAGAGCTTTGAATTAAACACCACCACCACCACCACAATGGATCATTTGATCTTTTGGTTCCTCCTGTTTTATTTTAATTAATGTTTCTAAGTACTGATTTCAAGTCAATCCAGCTTTATTAAAGGTTCATTGCAGGATTAAGAGAGATTTGAAACCAAGCCCAATACAGTCAGCAGAGACAAGTTCAAAATGGCCACTCAGCAAATAAAAAGCGTATCATGCTGGTAGTGTTTTGAGCAACCAGCCAATAAAACCAGGCAGCATTTCTAAACACTGTGTTGTTTTGGGTTTTTTTCCCTGGCAGTGAAAATCTTTTAAACTTCTAGTTAATAGGCCTTTGTGCCACTGGTGAAACATTCCTTTTCATTTTTTTAAGAGAACATTCATTCATTTAGTGTTAGTGTTAGATAGGGTCTTACATACGTGTACATCAAGTATGTAGTCATTACCCAAGCTAAATGCAACATATATTAGCAACCTCATACCATTTGATTCCACTCTTTTGTCGGATTTGCAGGCTCTGAAACAGTAAGATTTCCTAGTTGAAGGGAGTACCAAGGCTCTAATGTAATATAGACTGTACATTGCTCTCTACATGCAGCATGTACAGGACATAGAAGGAGCAAGGCTTGCAAAGTCAATGAGCTTATTTTAAACCTTGCAGAAGCGGTAGCCTTTCTAGCTTCCAGATAGGTTGCATCCAGTTGACAGCCTGCCTTGGTGGTATTAGGAATGTGTCTAGGAACTTATTAGTATTTAATATGGATTAGGCACCGACCTGTTTATTTCACACTCCATTAGACGAGCAGAAAATCTGAGATCCTTTATGAAAAAGCCCTGCGTTTCGCTTGCCTTATTCCCATCTCAGATGAGACAGCATGTCACAGGTATCAAAAATGTCCCCTCCTCCCTTCCCAAGGTAATGTTACCCAAATCATACATGCTGAACTCCTCAGACCATACCTATAGTACTGCCTCTGTTCAGTGCTTCTGTTTTCTGCAGGTTTTGGAGAAGATGAGGGAGAGGGACACTAAAACTTCACATGACCTTGGAAAGCACCATTCTCTCTTGCAGAAACCTTTCTACAGCTTCTCCAGTGGGCAGGTGGGAAAAGAGGAACCATCTTGTGACAGAGCTGGATCCAGTTGTGAGGGAGCTGGGATATTAGCAGGAAAAAGCATGTAGCCGAACAGTGCGGGCACTGGGGCTGCTATACAGCAGATCCAGGATCAGCCGGTACGGCTCATCGGTCCTCTGCTTCATTCGGCACAGCTAGTTCCCGCTCAGTCAAATGGACAGCAGTTCACAGCTGCAGATATATTGCCCTCATTCACTCTGTCCCCTGTGAGTGTGTCTGCAGAGAGTATCAGGGGGCCTCCATTGCATTACTGCTGCTACTAAAGCAAGGCAGTACTTACAGAAATGCATTTCAATTCTGAGTCCTGCAGACATGCTTTGGTTACTTTTGTCCACTTAATGAGAAAATAGTCTAAGGCCCAGCTGGTGTAAGTCAGCACAGAAGCAATGAGTCTAAGGAAATGGTGCCAATTTACCTCAGTGAAGATCTGGCCCAAGGGATTCATAATGGATGGAGATGTCTAGTCAAGAAGAGGTTAGAACAGCTCAAAATGTCGACATTTATCCCCCACTTTCACAGTTCAGACAGCTTCTGCCAAATGGTATGAGCAGCTGGACAGCTCTTTCAAATCCATATTTAATTCCCTAAAGCTGCATTGAAATGAAGAAAGCTGCCCACAAAACAGATCAATGTTTTGCACTGCTTTAACTTCAAATTGTAATGAACAAGGAAGATGATGCTGTAGCTTAGGAAGAAATCAAATAATTAAAGTTACAGAATCTCTAGGCTGAGGAAACCAAGACAACCAAGGTATTTTTCACTACAAAAATACACAAATTTAAATCAGTGAATAACCATAGCTGTGGATGGAAGATAGAGGTCATTTAAATTCTGATTGAACTTTGCTTCTTCACTTTCTTAATCTAAGCAGAAGAAAGTTCTCTTCAACATTGTTTGGTGCTAAAAATTTAATCAAATGTAGCTGAGATACACCTGAGCATAGGGAATGGAATATAAGAAGGAATAAAAACGCCAGGTAGTTTTATTGATTTTGTTGGGAATATGTAAATTGTATGAGGGTACATTACATTATTGAGTAGGACAGAATCCACACAAATGTGGTGTATTGGATTATACTTATAAATTCCAGTCTTAAGAATATGTGTTGAGGTCTCTCACGTTGAATTTTCACTTGTGTTAAAAAAGGCATTGTAAAGACATGCCCCACTGGATTTTGTCTCCAGCCTTGATCAAAAGGAACCTGAAACCCTCAGGTTTCACAAGACTGGATAAAAGAAGCCTGGTTTAGAACACAGATATTTCTAAAATTTTTGCTAGCACTGAATACAACATTCCATGAAATGGAAATCTGATCTTTAATATGTCTCACATTTTAAAATTAACATCTCCACATCTTCTTAATTCCCCTTGATAGTCTAAATCAAAATAAGAAATTTGGCCCTTTAACCACAGAGATGAAAGCTTCCATGTGCTCACCTGAAACTATAAAACACATTCTGGCTTATTTTATGGATGGATCAAACCCTAAAACCTGAAATAACCCAACAGCCCAAAGATAAGACAATGGGAACCTCACTTTCTCGCTTTGACCCTTTTAAAGCTTGAAAGTGGTATTTCTCCTCTTAAACCAAAACAGAAGTAGTTCATGTCTAGAAATAAACATGGGGAAATACTTTTTCACTGGAAGAGGCTCAGTTTCTCAATCAGATGCAACTACACTGATATTTTCTGCAATGAAATAACTGTCATTTTGAAACCCCACCAGTAAATAAACTGAAGGTGCTTTCTGTTAAGAAATAACTCTTAGTAAAAAATACATTATATAAGGTGCACATACCTTATACAGAGTACAAAATAGATCAAAATGTGCCTATTTGTGTCTTTCAGAACTTGTATGTGTGTGCTATACAAGGGATTCCTAGGACTGCCAGAGTTGTTGTGGTTTTGAAAGGTAAAACTGCCTAACCATCAGGGAATGAGAAGCCAGCTTACCTGCTTGACAGCTTCAAGGACGATGTGCATGCTCTGTTCCAAATTAAACTTCAAAAGAATCCCATAATCAAACAAACTGAACATAAGAGGTATCCAAGGACAACACAACAAAAGGCTGCTTTGCAGGGACAGAGGGAAAGAAAGGAATGGGAAATAATATAGTCAACCCTCACAGGCAAAAGAATGCAAACTGAGAAAGGAAGTGAAAAATAAGGAATCCAAGTATATTAGAACAAGGTAAAGAAGATTGGGGTGGTTTTTTAATTAATTGCATGAGCAAAAATGTTATACGCCTCCTGCCCCAGACTGACCAACCAGCTGTCCCTCTAAAGGCTTCCTTCACAATTTAGAAAATTCTTGCATGAGAAATTGTAGATCCTACTTATCAAAGTCAAAAAAATATATATCTTTATAGTCAGTTTTCCATGATTTTTTTGCTAGAAAAGCCTTTTTACTGAGAACACAACAGTTCTTATTTTATTTATTCAGCCTGGATATGCAATTAACAGTAGCCCAGACCCTAGTCCTACTATTTACAGTAGCACTAATTCCGCAGGATGCAAACCCCACTGATATATTAATACTGAATCAATGGATTGTGTTTTCCAATCAATATAAGCATAATGTTGAAAGTTTGGTCTTTCTATTTTTGAGGGAAGGCATGAAGTTGATAATGCCAGAAGACAGGAACTACAATATATGCTGTAATAGGGAGAACAGGACAAGGAGTTGGCAAAGAGTGTGACACAACAGAAAAAGGACTATTGGACAGGAAGGAGATAATTCTTCATATTATCACTGGCCTAGTCCTGTTGACTGAATGCACACTGGTGCAGTAGGCACTTGGCGCACATCTGCCACTTTGATGTCTTCCAGAAGGAATCTAGTCTGTATACTCCAAACATATCTGCAGTGCAAACAAACCACAGTAAGAGGAGATGCATGGGAGAGTGACTAGAAAAGTGTTTTCCTGGTCCTAACTAAAACATTGGCATGAATGCACTCCTCATCTTCCTGAATGAAAAGCAGAGACAGAGCAGGGAAGGAGCAAAAGAGCTTGGGATGGGAAATGAGGAAGCTGGGAGAAATGAGGCAGAGCTGGGCACCACCAGAGCAAAGTCTTCTGCTGAGCTCTGAGTGACCAGTGTGGCAACCCAGTTACTGCAAATTGTGTAGCTCTCCCATCTCTGATGACTGCTCACACCAGTAGGAAACAGTCTCTTTCTGTTACCATGAGTGGGAAAATATCTGTGCTGTCTCTCTAGAGAATCCAGACTTGCCAGGTAAGGATGATTCCCAATGAGTGAATTTGGGAAGAAAAAAAAAAAGTCTAGAAAGCACATTCATAGCAACTTCATCCAAAACCTATTTTGTATGCTAGTTGAGGCTATCAAAATCCAGTTTGGAGGAGTGCTGAGTATTCCCTGTGCACATCTAAGGTCGGTGGCTAAACATGGCTAAACATGTTAGTCTTTCAAACCTAAGCATCTCTGTCAAACCAGAGAAAACAAAACCAAGAGTCTGAAAACTGCCCCTTCAAAAGGAGGATGCGTGGGTGGGGTCAGGTGTCTTTGATGCAGGCCAGATACGGCACAGGAATGTGCAATATCCTGCTTCCTTCAACACCAGAAAAATCAAAGAGCTAGAGATTGTGTCCCTGCTCACAGCTCCAAACCTTCCAGCCAGTGAGGTCTCCACTGAGGGGACCTCTCTCAGGGGACTGCTCCAAGTGCCTGGCTGTGCCTGGCCATCTGTGTGTCTCCTGGTTTGGGTTTTTTTTTTTTCTTTTTTTCCTTGGGTTTTGTTGTTGTTCTTCTTCTTTTCTCTCTCTCACTCCACATTCCACCACTCAAATAGCCCTGCGCCTTAGTCCACACTGTGCAAAGTCCTGAAAGGCCTTGGGCACATCTTCAGTTTGGAGACCAGTGCCATGCCATAAAGCAATTTAAGTTTTTGCACCCAGGGTGGTATTTATACTTACCCATTGCTGGGCAACTAGGCCTTAATACTGATGGGAGTTGGGATGTAGAGGGTGTTTAGCAAGCACTTGCACAGCCTTTTCCCATGGCGTGGTCCATAAAGGCCAGGCTGCAGGGTACTATGGAAGCATTGCAGTTCCCTCAGCCCCACCATGAGCTGCCTCTGCAACCGACATGGAGCTTTCTGACGAACTCTGAGTTCAAAGCAGTCACACAGATTGCCTGGATATATGTACACACATACACACACATATATAATCTTAAGAGGTTTTTGGCTTTAATACTCTACCTGTAAAATGGCAGTCTCATACCTCCACCTCCCAAAGGTCGTGGGACAGTAACTTAAATAATATTTGTGAAGTACACAGAAATGTTATTATTAGCAGCAGAGTCCACACAGAAATTAATAATTATTTACTCAGAACAGGCTTGGGTCTGAATGTACAGCAAACAAAGAGCATTGAACACTGAAGGCTAGTGATAAAGGAGAAAAAATATGGTCATTTCCTTACCATCTCATGCACTGAGGCAGAAATCAGAGGGGGGAAATACTAAGTGTTTATTAATTCAAACTTATGTTATATCTTGTATGTGCAGGGATCAAGTCTGGACTGAATAGACTTTGTTCTTAAATTTTCTTACTTACAAGTTATTTTTATTTTGCAAATATGGCTTTACATGCAATAGAGATAATTCTTACAAAATATATTTTGCAAATTCAATGAATTACTAATGGGATATGATATATTTCACAACCCAGGCTGTCAACTAGCAGTCAAAAATTTGCAGACACCTTTTTTCAGGAAAGTCCTACATGTGCCAGAGAGTCATATTCCATTTTCATGCAATCTTATATTTGCATAATTAAGACTGAATGTAACCAAAAATTTGATAATCTCAAGAACAATACAAGAGCTCAATGAAGATTAGAAACAGCAAGAAAATATCAGTGTCTGAGGGAGAAATTAGGGGAGAACGGGGTGGGGGATGGGGATACAAAGCAAGCAAGCAAACCAGAAAGTCAATTATTTTCCATTCCTCTTTGCCAGTTGCATGCTAGCTCTAATGAGAACAGCAGCTAAGTCACCCTGCCAGCCCTCCTGGTTGGAGATGGATATGATGACAAGGAATTTGAGGAACTGAGCACTGTTGCTGCTGCTACATCTGTTTTAAAAAGTGATATCAGCCTCCCTTCAGAGCTAACTAACCAAGCAATTTTTGCAACTGTTAATGGGACACGCTTGCTATCAATGAAATCAAGGTGGCAGGATGAATTAGACCCAAATCCATCCAGCCTAACAGCCTGATTGCTATTATTTTATCCCTTATGGTTTTGTTGTCCATACCTCTCAATAGAGTTTGCTTATTTGTAAATTAAGTCCAGGCCATTAAAAAGGATAGAAAACAATAACTTTGAGCACTGTCTCATTATATTCCAAAATTATTAAAAGATGAAATGCCTTCAGCCTTTATAAAAGATATCTAAAAATAATGAGGACAAAAAGTGGGAAACGAACGCCTGCAATTGGGAGTCCCCAGCTTGGTAGGCCTGTCACCAGTAGTGCGTTATACCATAACAAAGAAATCAGCAAACTGGAAATTCCTCCTGCTGTGCACAAATGAAGCCAAAAATGACTGTCACTGCTGCTTGTACAGACATCAACATCTATGTGATGCTTTCCCAAGCTGGGTATGTTTGGTAGCCCTGGACTACAGAGCCTGAGCAGTGTATTCTGACGATTCAGCAGCACGCTTAGGCACAAGCTAGTTTCACTTCCATTCTGATGTGGATCCTGTTAAAAGACTTTTTGAAATCGCTGGAGGATCTGAGGTATCCAAGGGGTGAAATAATAAGTTCTTTGAAGTTCCAGACAGAAAAAGACTGAATGCCACTCACTGCTTTAGTGCAAAAGACAGTAAGGAAATGACCGTTTTTATTATTCTTTTTTCCCCACCAGCTGTTCATGTTTTACCCCGTGCTTTTCAGAGGCAGAACGCTGCCTTTCCAGACAATAATTCTACAACATCCTAGTCTGTACATTTGTGCGAACAAGCATTATTGATATAACTGCAAAATATCACAGTCTCTTCTTATGATGTAATTAGGCATCAGTCATGATAAGCTTATTTTTAACCAAAATTTATTGCCTGGCTGCTGCAAGTGAAATAATTCAACTCTCATTTTATGTGATTGTATAAAGTGCAACAGCAAGCTTTATGTTTTGTACAGAAAGCACAAAGGGTTAAACGCAAATTTAGACTATTGAGCAGAAACTTATATCACAACATTAGCCACTGTGTGATTTAGTGTCAGGCCATAATCTGAACGAGAAATTTCAAAGACTTTTTCCTTGACATAAGTGGAAAGTAGACAGTTTTCACCAGTTGAAAAGATTTCTACCCGAATGAATCTCAAACAGAATCAGAGGATGGCTGATTGTGGAAACAAATGGTGACACCACCACTTTCTGTAGCAACTCAGAGGATGTGTCTTAAATAAGGGACAACAGAAGATGTTACAATGGAACAAACCAACACAAGAACCAGTAACGAATGACTAGAATTAAGATTATATTCACTCCAAAATGATAAAGGACCTCTAGCAAAAAGCTGGAAAAAATGTAGTTTGTAATGTCTCTTTTGTTAGCCTTTGCATCTGAGGACTGAGAGGTGGCAAATGGGATGTCGGGTTTTTAAAGAAGTTTCACTGGGGAATGCAGGCTTCTAACTCTGACCATATCTGTGCTGGGAAAATTAATAGAAACTCAAAGACCAAAATTAGTGGACATGTGGATAAAGATTATATATTTGGGAAAAAAATAACAGGAGTTTTTACATGGTCCTGCCTGGCAAACGTGGGAGTTCTTCACAGGGTCAGCAAGTATATCCAGCTGATATCAACTACCTGGCTTTCCAAAGGTGTTTTTTTCTAAAAGTCCCCCTCCAGTACCTTTTCAGGAAACTAATTAGTCATGGCATTGCATAGTGAATACTTGGTTAAAAGTCAGGAGACAGAAAGTAGGATGAAAATAGAACAGAACAAGATCGTCAAGATCCAGAAACATCTGTTTTAGGACAATGTGCTGCTCAATAGAGTGATGATCAACCTGGAAAGGACATGAGCAGCAAGTTGAGAATGTCTGATGATGATACAAACTGATACTGAGGAGGAACAGGAGCAAGCGGTGGTGAAAAATTGCAGAGGTGCTTTGCACACTGTATAATGAAAATGAAGATGAAGTTCAGTAGAGATTAATGTAAAGAAATACACAAGAGGAAGAACAATCCTAACTTCATATGCAAAATCATGGGCTCTGAGCTGACCACTAGCATTCAGGAGAAAGACCATGGGGCTGCAACAGATGAAGTGTTAATGATTACTAGGAATGAAATTGAGACCAAAACAGAGAATATCCTCATGTCGCTATAAGGAATCAGGGTTCTCTACATACTAAGCTGTGTAATTCTGTCTCCCCATTTTAAAAAGGACACAGCAGAACTCGAATAAATGCATGAAAAGGATAATTAGAAGTGTGAAGCAGCTTCAACAGAGGTGATGACTAAGTGGAGTAAGACTCTCATCTGGCTCAGAGGGAATCCTGGGGAATTAAGATAAGGGTGCCCAAAACCATGAGCAGCAGGGAGAAGGGACATAGAGATCAACCATTCATCTTCTCTTTTAACTTAAGAACTAAATGTCCTTGAAAAACCTTGAAGGAGCAGGCTTCAAAACAGAGGTACTGCTTCACTTAGGTGTTGTTAACTAGTGGAATTCCTTGACAGATAAATTTGTGGACCCAAAGTTTACCTGGTTTGAAGAGAATATTAGTCAAGTTCATGCAAGGGAATCTCCTGAAGAATTACTATCTGTCCAGAAACCACATCTATCTCATGTTTTTTCCAGGATATTCCAGGAGTAAGAGTCACATTCCCCCACCTCTGTCAGCCAACCTGGAAGTCGGTAATAGATTTGTCTGAGAGATCTCTCCAGAGACCAGCAGCAGCAGCCAAAAAAATGTCTTTGGTGAGCATCAGGAGTGTAGAGAGATTTTGATACATAATGCTCTAGGACTGAGGCAAGGATGTTAGAAATATGGATTTATGATAAAATAAGTCAAAAAAATTAATGAACTCTGGGTATACTAAAATTTTCTATGATGTCAAGGGCAGATCAGACAAGTTCCTGGAGAAGTACTACTACATGCTCATCCTGTCCTTATATTCTTTGCAGTAGACATCTATTACTGCCCACAGCAAACTGAGCTAGAAGCAACTTTGTTCTCACCTGCTACCAGTATTTTGTTTAATCTGACCCTGTTTTTATGGCATCATGCAAACAGGCAGTGTTAGGGTTTAAAGCGCATCCCCCTGCTCCTGGGGATTTGGCTGCCTGGGCTTACGGCCAGCTTAGAGAGAACACAGCTGCTGACATTGAAAGCTGCTGTGAAGAAAACTAGAAGAAGCCTCAGCAGATGCTGCCTCTCCTTCCCTTGGGAACTGCTTTTAGCTGTGACTGTCGTCCTTGGCCTCTGCCTGAGCTTCTTTGCAGCTGTGTTATAGCCATACCCGCTCCTGGCCACATACCCCATTGACTAGGACTCCTGACCCTGACCCACAGACTGACTGCCCAGTGCACCCCAGGACCTGTCTTGTCACCGTGACTTCACCTGGTGATCACTAGCCCCCAACTGTCCCTTGTCCTCAGCCCCAGCCTTGCTCTGCTTAGCTTGTTGGGGCACGGTGGGACTGCACCCAGCCGGGGATGGCACAGCACTGCCAGCCTGTGGGCACCTACCCTGCCTGGGTACAGTCGGGCACCTACCATGCCCTGCCAGTACCCCATGGCCCACGCTGTAGCCCGACACAGATCAGCAGTGCAGAAGCTTGATCAGTATCTTCTGCTAATATCCACCTTGCATCAGAAGAACACATCAATAAAACATGAGGAATCTGAACAGCCAGGATGCCTGCGACAGCATCTTTTGTCTTTAAAAGACAAAGTATCTCCTAACACACTGTCATAATTCAGAAGAGCTCCATTTATATAGAGATTTCTACTGTGAAATTCTATTGATTGCATAATATAACATTTCCTTTTGGAATTGGCAGCTAAAATATATAAAGCCCTTTATCACAAGAGACTTCTGTCCAAAGTTAGTATACAAGAGAAGTGGAAAAGAAAGCTAAATACAGGCTGTTCTCTTCTTCGCTGTGCTTTTAGAACAATGATGTTCCCCATTCCTGTCTCTGCAAGAAACACTGTGAGAAATAACTCAAACTGTCTGCTCCAGTAGGATAGCGAAATTGCAAAGCTCTAGCTCTGAACACAAGTGTAAAAGTACATTGAAAGCCAAGAAAAGAGAGGGAAAGGGGGGGAAAAAAAAGCCCTCAACTGACCTTTTCTTTACTGTTTGGTTCATTGCGGTACATATTCCCCTAAATAATATATTGCATTAAATTATAAAGTACTACAGGTTTCAAAATATTCGATCCTTCATTCTGGTTTATATACCTGTGGAGTTCATTTATTTGATTCTTTCCATAGTCATGAAGATTAGAATTTTCCTTTTTAGTTTTAACGTGGGAACCTTAACTCATTTAGTCAGCTGATTCCAGGAACTGAGGTTTTAAAAGTAGAACATTAAACATTGAAAAATTAGCAATAAAGCTCTAAGAGTTGGCAACAGTTACCAAGGCAAGGACTTTTTAGCTCTTAAAGTTTTACAGTTCTGAATCAATACAGTGCGATGATGGAAACAGTAGAAGTCTTCTGATACTGCCTTCCAAAACCTCTCCTCTTAAAACTAAAATTCCCACAAAATAAGGCAAAACAGAAAAAAGAGCAACAGCTTTTATGCAAGATAGCAGTTATATGTGCATGTACTTTACTCATGATCAGACACTTCACCTTTCTTACTTTCCCCATCCATTTTGCTCATTTACTTAATTGTATGTTACCGTGCATAATGAATATTTCTTTGTCCAGAATGTAATGATAATTCTAATGGTCTAGAGTAACAGGCTCAGTGTTGTTCTGCTGAAGTTATTGCAAGTTTTGCTGATGACCTATTGACTTTAGTGTCTGAAAAAATTAAGGGGTTTTCTGCCTTGGTAAAACAAGTTGTTAGCATTTAGTCAACTAGTCTAGAGTTCAAGCAGATTTTTTTCATTACAGCAAATTTATAATATTAATTCTGTGAAGTCAGGTCTACATATTTTATAAAAATTACAAGTTAAAGTAAAAAAAAGAACATGAACAGTTTCCACTTCAATCAAAAATGTCTTTTATATTCAAGAAAAATTTACTATTAGGAAGAGAATTGGAGAAAAAGACAAAGTTCAAGATAGGCTTAATTTTAATATCTGGTAGTTTACATTAGAATGAGTTTCACTTGAATTCTATAAAAACCAGAACAGGATTTCAAGTAAAGCTTCCTGAAATAAATGTATGTATGTAATTATGATAGATTACACAAAAGGAAAAACTAAGGTTTGTATTAGCAGACCTTGCGCTCCTTCAGGCATTACTGCAGACCAGAACTGAGACATGTCTGGGCTCAGGAAAAGCTGCTGCTGATAACCCAGTTGAGGAACACAGCTTTCTTTCCAGCTACACTTAGCTGTGAGTTAACCTGTATTAGCAAATTTGGGGGGAAGGTAGGCCTTCTGTCTGATGTTACTAGGGGATATTTGGCTCTTTCCTTCATCCTGCCTCTTGAGTTGAAATGAGAAAGATAAGCTCAACCTCTTATGAGCATACCTGTGAAAGGTCTTTAGCAACTAAGCTTACCTTGTCATCTCCCTGCAAGGAGAAATTCAGATACTTGACTTCCCTTTTATAATGCCAAAACCTAAACATTATGCCCTCCAATAGTCTCTCTCTCTCTGCTAAACCACATACTAACAAGACTGAAGATTTCTTTCCAGAGAAGCCCTGGAGCATTTTGGCTGATTTACATAGGGTCTGATTTCTTCACATGTAACAGAAATACCATAGTAATCAATCCACTAAGGGAGAAAAGTTAAATATTCCCCCAACTACTCAACTTCTAAAGGATTCCAGCAGTTTATGAATTTAATTACCGACAAGTTTAGATATGCTGGGAGATTCCAGGGCTGTTTTTACGCACTTTCCCTTGAACCTCTCTTGTCAGACTTTCTCACAGTTCTTCATAAATGAAGGCCCTGATTGTTTAGATTAAATTGGAACATTGTGTTTATGTCCATACAGTGTAATACTAAACATAAACAAAGTCACATGAAAATTCTTGGTATGAGAAAAGAAGACAGATCTCCAGTGTAACTCTGTTGTATCAGAGAGCACATCATTTCTCTTAAAATCCAAAAACAATATTGCTATTTAAATCCAAACAAATCACTGCAACGTAAAAGAACATATGGGTTTATTCTTAATAAGGCAAATGAGCCCTGATTCCTTCTACTGAGTATTCAGACAACTTATTATGGTACAAATAGGTTCAATGCTACCCCAAAAGTCAAGGTCCCTACTCAGACTCAGCTGAACACAGCAGAGAACACTGAACAAACTTGCACAAAGTTAGCTATATCAGTTCATGCACTTTCCACTCCTTCAGCTGGGGAATGTTTGTGTGTACACAGGACCTTTGAATTTGAAATCAGATTTCCCAGCTACACGGAGCTGGTGGACAGGCTGTTTCCCTTTTAGTTGCAACCTTTCTCAGCAGCTCCAGGCTTTTGAGCACTGTAGCCTGAAGTCAAATAAATTGTTCAAAGACAAGGTAGCTGCACGTTCATGTTCAGCTACAAAGGTCACATACTCGGGTTGCAGAGATCCAAGAAAAAGGCTGAACAAGAGGTCAGTGGTTGGAAGAAAAGTTCTTGAAAATATTTTGCCTCTAAATTCATATCAGAATAGTCTCAGTAGAGCCACCTACCTTTTTGTTGTATTAAAAACACTTCTTAATGAAACACCTGAAGAGTCTTAAAATTAAAAAGTAAGATTATTAAAAAATTCTGTTTCACACACAAAACTGAACATTTCTCTCAACTCTTCCCAATGTCTTTGTAGAACAGACATCTTTTTTCTTTTCCCTGTATTTACGTAAAAATGCTGAGCAGAGGAAGATCACAACTAAACAGATAATCAACTGCAAAAATCCAAGAATGACTTCCTGATCCCTCCTCCATCAGTCCTTCCATTCTTACTACAACTGTGGTCCACACATCACCAGCAATGATCATGCTTTGGTATCGTATTTTATAATTTGAAACTCCAAGAAGTTGCAATGACACTCAGGAAAGTCAAGTGTTTATCTTAGGTACTTGTTAACTTGCCCTGACTGGTTAATAAACTGTCAGCAATCACATTATTACATGGGAGATACTGAAAATAATATGAATAAGTGTAGACATTTATGTAGCTTAAATATAGGAGGATTTAAAGGTATTACCCTTTGCTAATGCCTGTAGTGACTATTTCATTGTAATGGACAAGAGGTCTAAATGGATGTCTTTCAATTTCACTTAACAGGGAATGAACCAAGCCTTAATTAAACAGGCACTTGCAACTTTGAAGAACCAATGAAGCATGCAGACACACACCCCAAAAGAAACCAAAACACATGACAGTATTTGGGGGTATTTTTACAAGATGCTTGACATACCTACTATGGGGTTATTACAAGGAAGCAAAGAACAACTGAACACAAAAGGATTTTTTGTTGCAAGAGTAAAACTTGAATTCTTTGCACTACTTACATTCCCATGAAGTCATGAGAACTCATAAGCCATTGCTGTACCTCTGCAGACCTACATCTTCACCCTGTGACACTGTGTTTTAGCCTTGATCTGCAAATAAGCCCCATGAATCCATCTGGAAGCATTGGAAGCATGCTTATGCATGTGTAAGCATGTTTTGGATTTAATGAGCAGTGAAAAATTAAGTCACAATGATGACACTTCAGCACAGTTTATAAACTGGTATTTTGGAATGTACATGCACTGTAGAGGCAGTTCTATACTATTATTTGAAACAAAAGTAAACATGTATCGGTATGTACTTCCCCATTTAAAAATACCTCATTTGACAGCCTTACTTAATGTTGTGTAAAAACACCATATTTAGAAAATAACACATAGCAGAGAAGTACTCTGCAGAGGCAGCTACTCTCAGGAGCTAAATTTAGATGCAGAAGGCAAATCTTTCAGCTAGATCTTACCTTGCATAGAACTCATTTTCTGTTGGC
>VYZV01035853.1:74947-99010 GCA_013401275.1 Pandion haliaetus | reverse complement strand
AATTTAATAGCATGTAAAACCCCCATTTCACCTGTCACTGCTAGCTAGCTGGGTCCTCAGATACATCCTAGGATAGTATGCTTAATATTTTAACACCATTAAAATTCAAACAGTATATGGCATGACCTCTCTTCACTGTGCTGTGCTGATGAGGCAAAAAAGGTAGCAGCTTTTCCCCACAAACCTTCATCATATAGGTTCCTTGGCTAGGCNGATACAGGTCACTGAGGTGGAAGGGGAAAATTCTAAAAGAGAAAAAAGCCATCTGTTAAAGTTAAGGACTGGGGAATGGAAGGGAAAAATACTATACAGATGGAAAAATGCACAGACGAATGAGTTAAAAAAAGGATTGGAAGTATGGAACTGGGAAAGTACTTCCTACTGGGGATAGCTGGGGGGGGATATTACTCTAATTCAGAGAAACATAGTTACGTTCTCTTTTCCCCTTTTTCAACCCAGCAATAAAATGAACCGCTGGACATTTGCATTGTACTCATATGTAAATAGAGAAAACCTAAATGCAAAATAAGGCAACCAAGTATATGCTATAGAGGGAATCCAAATTACCATGGCTAGGTACTTCAGCATATATAGGAAAGAACAAGCAAGGTAGAATTCTTTCCTTAAACAAAAGAGTTTGGAACTCAGTATGATCCCAGTTTTGAAGTTATAACTAGGAGAACTGATCCTAGCATTATAACCTATACTCAGCAGTGATTTTCCTTGGAAGGTATCTTCTCATGGACTGCTATAGAAGGGGAACTAGACAAAAATCTTAGCATAATCAAGCCTAAAAAATGGTGCAGTGGGATTTTATTCTATACCCAAGGGTACAGCAATATAAGAAAACAATAAAGGTGTTGGATGAAAGTGAGGTGGAACTCATCAGTAAGCGCATACTACAGGAGATCTCAGCTAAAGAAATGGGAATGGGTATTTGCAAAGACTACAGAAAGAGAGGTGTTTGTACATACATCAACAGAAGGCTTCCTTGTACAAAACAAAAGCAAGAAACAGACAGGAAGGAAATCGCAGGGAATAGCTTGAGTAACAGCCAAATTGCAGTTTCAGATCTGTGTAAATGTCAAGGTAGG
This sequence comes from Pandion haliaetus, assembly GCA_013401275.1. Lineage (NCBI taxonomy): Eukaryota > Metazoa > Chordata > Aves > Accipitriformes > Pandionidae > Pandion > Pandion haliaetus. The sequence continues at coordinate 97,916 of VYZV01035853.1, read as the reverse complement.
GGACAGAAAGGGGGGAGAACTCACATGTAGTGTTAAAAATCAATTCTCCAATCAAACAAAATAATGTGAGAAAGAGATAAAAAGAGAGGAAGGCACAAGTACTTCAAAGAAGAGTGTTACTCCCAAAAGATATACTTTCCACCTGTAAAAATAAAACCCAGAGCCCTAGCAGTGCCGATAGGTATGACTAACAAACTGCAAACATTAGCTGAAAGAGGAAAAGTGTGATATGATAAACAAAACTCAAGGCACAGGAAGAAGAACATTTAGAGTAAAAGGTGGTCGGGTGGAGAACATGCTCCCCAATGAAAATTTAGTAATCTCTTCATCTTTCAATTCCCAGATGAAAATGGGTGAACAAAGCATTAGAACAGAGGAGGAGGAAGAGACACTAGCAAATACTCTTTCTGCCATTTTCACTTAAGATAATGTAGACTGAAGGAAATGAAATGACTGCCAAAGGCAGCGATTAATGCAAGCAGGAAAATTATTTTTAAAGGAACATAAATAATATTAGAAGGAAGTAGACTGTGTGAAGCTTCTTAGGTGTCAGAGAGTGCAGCAGATTCATTAATTTCCTGGCTTCCTTTTTATCAATGCTTACACAGCACTATTTTAAAGCTTTGCTGGCTAACTCTTCCAGTCCTGCAACTCTTTTGCATACAGAATTTGCCAGATACCAGAAAAAAACCAGACTCAAAAATTATAACACCATCTCTCATAAGAAATTTGTTTTGTTTCTATGATCATAACAATGAAGCCTTACTGCAAGGTGAGAGAAGGCCAAACCAGTAACTATAAAGTGAACATTTATCACCTGACCAGGGTGGCTATGGTGCTGCCCTCAACAATAAACAAGACACATAGAAACAGCCGTTTCTACAAGATCAGACTATGCATGTTGCACAGAAACATCAACCAGAGCAATTCTTTTTGGAGTGCTTGCGTGGGCGTGCTATGCTCAATGTATCTTCCTCATTCTGTATCCTTGTCCAATATATATAGCTGCTGGCATGGTGGAGCAAAATCTAAATATAGAAAACAAGAGTTAAAGGCAAAGTACTAGAGATAAAACAAAATTTAAACTGGAGGCAGAAGACCTCTCGTAACAGATCTGCTTTTTAGACTTTCAGTGTTCAGCTTCCAGACCTGGTCAGAAAGTGAAGCACACTGAAAAATCCTTCTCAGGCTCAATCATACCATAATCAGCAAATATCTTCATGAAGAATACGAGGCCAGTTTATGTTGCTCATCAGTAACCATGGTCGATATCAGAACCAGACTATACAACTCTTTTTGAAATCTAACTAATTCGAGGCAAGGATTTTTGACAATGAACGCTTTTGATTAACAGGGAATGTTAGGCCATTGGCTCAGTACGGCTAAGGTTTCATCCTGCTTACATAGGAATAAGTATGGTATAACATTTTTTTCCCTAATTCTCATTTCACTAGGTGATCCAAATGGTTTCCTTGCGATGAGCCACTGGGTGATCCACCAGGTTTCCAAATGGTAAAGAAAGGTTAAGAAAAGGAGGGTGACAGTTTTGACGCTACCTTCAGAACTGATGAAGGAGGTTGCTGACCTGAGGTGTACATTTGGGCTATCTCCCCATCTGACATAAATTAGGAGCTCTTTCTGACGGCTGGGCTAAAGTCCGTCAAGAAGCTGAATCCTGACCGTTTCAAAACATTTGGGACTTAAGAGGAACAAAATCTATGTTTTCTTGAATAGCAGTTTACATATATGCTCTTTTCGTTACAAGTGTAGGCATATAAATTGCCCAAGAACTAAGAACCCAGTAATTTATAAAATCAAGTTTTGAGGCTTCCACAACAAAAACTAATGACAAGAATAATCTTAAATGTTTTCTTTTTTTTCTCCCTGAAATTACTATAAGTAGAGTTTTGGGGCTCTTTAACCTAAAAATCCGTTTCATTTTTGAAAGACACTCTGCTTGTGTGCCCATTGTTGAAAATTCAGATTGACACTTGTGAAGAAGACCGTATAGACTGTTACATTCACTTTTGAAAGAATAAGAGGGAGTTAAAAAGAAATTGCTCAGAAAATCCTACTGTGAAGCTCAGATGGCACGTGGGCATGTTCACAAGCTTGGTTGCTTACACATATTTCCTCAGTGAAGAAATCAGATTGAGCCTCACCATAGGTTTCCTAGCATGATGCATTTCTATGTTTTGAGAAGGTTGACTCTGGCACCACTGGAATGGCTGCATTGCAGACATAAGCCATGCCCCAGTAAAGGTCCAGGTCTGGCCATTTTTAAAGCAAAAGATAAAAGGATGCAATCCTTTCCTAGAAAAAGGAGTACAAGCTCTATTTTCAACTACTCTGAAGAAAACTCGACCTTAAAATCCTACAGGTGAATTATAGAACCACTCACTGCCAAGTTTAATTACAGGCAGAATTAACTGTATGTGATAGAAAAGAGGAGTGTAATTTTCTGCTGCCTTTCCCTTCATACAGGCACCAAGAGATGTTATCAGAATATGATGTGGTGGCTTTCTACACTTGCTTTTTTGCCAGTAAGAAGTAACATATAATTATACAAAGTGGAGAACAAACATGGGGTAGGGATGGGGGCGAATCAAGATTTTCCACTGTAGAAAAAAAATATCTTTCAGTTCCTCTGCAAACACATACAAAAGTTAAGATAAAGACACTCTGGAAGGTCCCTTTCCCAGAAAGGGCACACAGTAGTTGCTGCTACTACCATCCAAAGGCTGAACTGTGTTTCCTCATGAAACTGCTCCTTGCACACCACATCCCTTCCCCTGCTCCTCCTCAGCAAGAGGAAGAATGTACTAAACTTTCTCTAACATCTCTGATGAAGTATGCTTGTTTACCTGCAGGTGCCTCATTCTGACTTATTTTACCTGACCCTGTTGTCCCAATAAGGGCTTGTCCAATGCCTAATAGCTGTTGTACCTGGATAAATGGTCTCTCCTAAACCTTACATAATAACAAAAATATTGCCCACAACTCATCTCTCTCTGAGCATAATTTGATATCATACAGAACTGAAAATGAACATTTAGGGTACTATTTTGTCTTTAACAGCAGCTGAGCATCCCCAGGAAAAGGCAACCTACTATGGGAAAGTAAGCATCACAGGACTTCAGTCTCTTTTTCATCTCTGGCTGACATGTTCCAAGTCATATGGCTTTATAAATTCTTACTGATCTCCATCAACATGTCTCTTTGATGTTTAAAGTCTCAGCTGGAGTCACATTTGTAAGCCAACAACTCATTTCAAAATATTTATGTCCTTCAACTCAAAGTTCAAAACAGGGCAAGATCTTTTTGTATAATCGCTTAGAGCAAGCATAGTATTTCTGTTACACCAATTCGAGGAACAGGCATGACGTGTATTTTAAGACACTATACCTCATGTAACTTTTGGCACTGGCATCGAAGAACTATAACCTTTTAGTAAAGGAGAACAATGTGCTCAGGGCTTCTCACATTAAGCCAGTTTTGACTGTACTGAAATCAACTTCAGTGGTCTATAATTTTTCCATTAGGAGAATCAAACTATAACAGCACTCTAAAAATGGAAATCATGCACACGGTTTACTGTGACTCCAATATATACATATACTACCTACGAATAAAATCCAACGGAATGCAATGGTTATTAAGTCAATGGGTTTATTAGGCATTTATCTTAAAGAATTTAATAAATAATGGCATCCTTCCTCCAGAATTTTTTAAGTGATATGTACTTTCTCTAGCAGGAGAGAAAATGGTGAATTTCAGTTTATAAGAGCTCTGTGTGGAGTATCGATTTTATGTATATCACTACAGATTTTGTTTTGCAAGACTTTTAGATTTATGGTTCCAGTGCCCTTCTGCTTCCTAGGTATTCTTGGCAAGATGCTGAAGCCCCCGTCAGGATGTCAGTTCTTTGGCTAGCTGATCCAGAGAGAGGGTGTGAGACAGATATAGAGGAGGAGCAGTTCCTTCACTTCTCACCAATTTGCGTAACTCGTTCTGTCTGGGCTGGAGGGCTCGAGCCAGCTGCTGCAGAAGAGATGTCAACTGCCAGATAGAAAGATACACCCCAAATCATTCCATAACCCATATTCCAGATACCCCTGTTCTCAAAGCAAGAGTCAAATAGAGGATTATGTTAAACATAGGTGGCAGTTTCAACCTCTCTGCAGCTGAGCCTGACTGCTGGTGCTGCCTTCTCTTTCTCGTTTGCATCCTCCCATCTGTTCTTGCTTCATTTCCTGCCACCCCACACAAATTATTACACTCCTTTCTCAGTCCTCCTCCACCTCTTTCCTTCTCCCGTTACAGCTACTGTCACTGCCTTCTCACTTGCCCCTGCCTTTCCCAGGCTGTCACATTCCTTCCTCCTTATCCAGCTTCAGCCATCACAAGTCCTTCCCTTCCTTGCTCTGCCTTGCCTCTCTCCCCACCAGCAGCTGTGGCAGTGCCGGAACAGAGAGCACAACCACAAAGCTTCCTGAACCTGCTGGTTTTACTACAAACCTGCCCCCTGCCCAGATAGAGCAGAGATGTGGCAGTCTATAAGCCTTATGTGACATTACATTGCACTTTCATCTCCCATCAAACATACATATAACCTTGGAAACAGTGGTATAGATAGAAGATGTCTCATCTAAACAAGATTTTTTTTGTGCAGCATTGCATGATGAAAAAAATCTCTGTGCATTCCCTCAGCCCCAGGAATTCTGCAGAAAATTCTGGTGACTTTCTGGCTATGCTATTTGAGGAACACAGGAAATTACCAAGGGAATTCCCATGGAAATTATCTTTCAATATTTTCAACCTTATATGTCTGAGAACAGTGCACCACACACAACATAACTAATGGAATATAGCTGCTTCAGAAAAGATATTCACACTTTCCTCCCTATATTAACTCCATTAAATGGCAAGTAGAAAATACCTATGTGGTTTATGATGAACCAGCAGACAGCATCATGACCACTGAGGTGCCAGAGCAGCTCCAGATATACTACAGAGACCACTTTACATTGAAACCATGCACTACTTTTACAAGGGGTTGCCTTAGAAGACTGCTCAGGTGATTAAGGGCTTACCCTGCCAAACTACGAACAGAGTTTTTAACAACATAGAAAACTAAGCTGACAGCTTTAATGCTGTGGTTTACTTTAAAGCTTAATGTATTTTCTGAACTTTTTTTATTATTTCACAAATGTAAAATCTTTAATGCAAAGCATAGGAAACCATATTCCTATCAGCCTTTCCCTATGCCCATGCTTGACCAAACAGGGACCACATCCCTCTCAACTCAAACCTTGTCCCTTACGTCTATATACTTTCACCCAACTGCAACAATCCACAGAGAAATTCACTTTTCGGGCCCTGCTTGTGCTTGACTCCTGTTGCACCCATGTTCTTAATGTCTCAAAAGGAATGGCATGACACTTTCACAAACCCCCTGTGAAGCCGATGGGGAATTTTGTCCATAAGGTATTGCGGCAGAAGAGAATTTCATGAGGATGTAGAAGATCTACTTGACTTAAATATCTCTGAGTCCTTCTCTAGCAATGACAAGTCAATTCTATGTGGGAAATTGTCTTTAAGAAAGAATTGCTGTGATGTAAACTGACCCTGCTTTATTTCAGGCAGGCTTGTTATTATCTTGTGAGTGATCAGATGAGAAGGTCCAGTGGATTGATGCTCTGTGGAACAGGTTACAAAAATCCAGAGAAGAAATGGCTCTGCTTAAGGAATTTTTTCACGCTATGATCTGCGGCATTAACCCTCATCTATGGGGCCTAAAGATTATTAGGGAAAGCCAATCAGCTTACAATCCAGGGGTCCACTCCATACCAGGATTTTTTCCTGTTCACTGAAAAAGGTTGAAAATCACTGCGCCAGACCCCTTACAGTCACATTTTCTCTGCGTGATTGCATGCTGCCCGAACAGCTACATAAGAGGATTTAACTATGTTTTCACTAAAGGAAAGAGCCGCAACTTCAGGTGGCAGAGAAAACTTGCTTCTCTGTACTGCTCTATATCAACGTGTCACTGTTCTTACCCACCTTTACCATTAACAAACCCTAGCTTTGGATAGGGCCTGACAGGAGTGGGCTGAATCCACCTACTCATATCTCCAGCAACTTCACTGGAATTTCCCACACTGAATCAGGAACTGAAAATGTACGTGATGTGTACAGCTGGTTGTATTTATAGGTTACGACTTCTCTGACTGACCAACCATACATTTGGGGATTTTATTGTTATGGAAGCTACTCAACTCTCTTTGCTTTATACTAGGTGTCAAGGAGGAAAGCTGTACTTGTAGAAATAAGATAGCGTAAGGATCTAGACTGAAAGCACAAAAACAGATCTATTGCCATAAGATAGCCTTGAATTAGGCCCACAAAAACTAGCTCTCCTACTTCACATCTTGAATTGTTGCTTTGATTTCAAGTGGGGAAGAGGGGACTCCCATGCATGACATAATTTGACTATGTATGCTCAAAAAAAGAATTTATTCTGGCTATTTACTTTGTATGCAGTCTTATATAGGCTTATTTTTATATCTGTGACATCTTTATTTGCTGTTGGCTCTTTTTAAAAACAATGAGCCCTTCCTGTGCTTTTGCAGACTATTGTTAGTAAATAACTCTCCTTTTGGTTTTAAAATTACCTTTTGTACAAGGAACATTTGTCCTACATAGCAACCAGTAAATTAAAGAGGATGTTGACCGGAAGATACATCTGTGTGTAATATACTACAGCAAGTTTGCTAACTCCCTACATAGTGATTTCTCTACTATTTTACCAGTGTGGGCAACAAGTCATTCTGGGGTGATTAAGAAGTCAGAAACTTCTCAAGTGCCAAATTCTCCATGAAAAGTACAACAGGAAGCTGAGGTTTTATGCAGATCTGGACATTTCCCATGTCCCGACCTCTTCTTCCACATTGGTTTATGGCCAGATTTTCAAAAGAGCTCAACTACAGTAGTAGACCATTTTGAAGACCTGACCCAAAACATTTAAAAATCTTGGAAGTTTAAAAAACCCACCTCAGAAACCCGGAAATCTAGTCTGTGTTCAGTGCCTGACCTATTGTTCCAGGCTATCGCTTTTTTTAAGTTTTCAAAATCTCCTGCAAGATCTTAAGAAACCTGTTCAAACTGCTTCTGTGCAAGTCCTACCCCACTCAAATATATGGGAATCCTTAAAATAGTTAAAGTGAATCACAAAGGGATTTTTTAGCCCAAGAGCTCTATGTGAAAGACTATTTATTCTTCTTCAGAATATTTCTGTTTCCCACCTCCCCTGATTCCATCCCTCCATTCTTCCACTTGCATTATTCCTCAGCTAAAATACACACTGCTCTTCTTGTCCAGCTCACCTTCCAGCTCCAGTAAGTACAAGTCCTATATGCTCTCACATTTTGACAGCTGATGTTACGGTCTTTAATTTCCACCTATTTGTGGAAAGGGTTGAAAGGGACAATTCTGCTTGGTTGAATACGGTGAGAAAGAACTGTTTGTTCTTCATCTTCCATTCTCCTTCCTGCCCAAGTGGAAGTGGATAGGCATCCCATGCTTTGTGCTTGTTACAATGGTGTCCCAGTTTTTCCATTCTGAAATTGTGAAAACCACGACAGCTGATGACTAGAAAGTATCTTCTGAAAGGTCTGTGCCCTCTCATCCTAGCAAGCCTGAGCAGGAGGTGAGCCCTGGCAACATATCAGGAACTAGAACCTGCTGCTTTATACCTGTCTGTGACCTTTCAGCACAAAAAAACAGTTTAAAATATCTGCTATGGCTTGTCACAACGTACCCTATACCTTACCAACAGTATAACAGTAGACAGTCAGCAGTAGTATTTATTTTATCAAGAACCTTTTTAAACCTAACTAGTTGCAGGGGGAAGGGGAGAGGGAGGCTGCAAGAAAATAGTACATTTGCATTTTTTATTTTATTTTAGCTATCTTTAAATACATTAATCAAGTTTTTACTTTTTCAAGTTTTTCCAGTCCTGCCCTGAAGTGCAACTTCCCTGGTACAGGTCATCAGACCCTGTGCTGTGGAGTCTAAAAGTGTTTGCAGGGATAAAAGTCACAAATATACACAAGCCCAGAACACTCCAGTGAAAACTGGAGAGTTATATGGGAAAAAACAAATGAAACCTGAAGAGATACATAAGAAGGACATGCACTATTTAAACAGCTCTTGGCCCTTTTCTGTTGATAGTTTCTGAAGCTCCATCAAACTGCATGTGGTCTAATAACAGAAAAGTAGAATGCCGACATCTGTGTCACAGCTTAAAGAAAATAATGGTCCAGCTTAATTTCTAGTGAAGCCAACTTCACTTCATTTCTCCACAGAAGCCAACAAGCAACAAGAGGAACACTCCCCCACCCAGGTCAGTCAGCTGATCCATTTAGACTGCACCTAGAGAAGTAACTCAAACAGACCAGAGCTTGACCTCTGGCACTGAGATGGCAAGTGACACAGCTTGACTCACCTTCAGATGGCTAAACCTCCCCTTCCCCACACACAGCTGGATGGCCTCATCCATATGGCTTGCCAAGAAAAGTCCTCGGCATATGGTCTTCCCCAAACGATGCCTAGAAGCATGTTAGCAGCCATGGGTCAAACAGCAACATGGCCACAGTTATGCACTATCAAGGGCCAGTGCCTGAGCCTTGGCACTCTTTAGGTGACTAGCATGCATGTAGCCCTGTATTCCTTTTATAGAAGACCACCAGAAGCCCAGCTGAACTGTGATGCAAGGGCGGGGGGGGGAAGCAAGAATCAGTAGAAATTGATTCTGCTCAATTTAAAAACGGAGGGGAGATGAGCTGTGAAACACGGGGATATTATTTCCATCATCCTACCATACACACTGAGTTCCAAAAATCAAAACAAGCTGGAGCCAAATGCACAAATGGGTTTTGGCAATACGTCACATACCTTGCAATGAGTGCATTTGTCCCATGAAAAATATTCTTCCTGATGCAACAAATCTCTTTCCTCTAAGGGCTTCTATTGCCTTGCCCCTGTCAAATACTTTCAATGAAAGTAAAATGGGGGCAAAGGGGAGAAAAAAAAACCACACAAACAAAAATAGTAATGAAAAAAGACTATTCAGGCCGTTTATCCCTAACACTTCTAGAAAGTCCAAAGCAAAGTTCTTATTTGTCGTTGAATACCTGCAAGCAGCTTAGGCCACTTGCCTTCAAAAAGTATGTGGTTTTCAAATGTTAAAAGCGTCAATTCCCAAAGCATTCCCTACTAATTTCATCTGATGGAAAGGAGTTTGATTATATCAAATGGGGCCTACATCAAGGACAGTAAACCATCCTAGGATAAGTCTGGAATGAACTTCTAAAGCCTGCACAATAGTGTAAAACCTGGATACTCTGTATAATAGTAGATCAATTATCTAAGAGGTAAACTGCGTTGAATAGCTGAACATTTCAAGGGGAGCAGAACAGAGGGAATAGTGCAAGAGACAAATTTTCAAGATTATATCTGGTTTAGGTAGCACCTTTTTACCTGCAACTTCTCAGTCACAGTCATTTCTCAGAAAATGTTCTCACTCCTTTTCATACACAGTGAAGCTGGTCCCAATTTGTACCCTCTGCTAGGTTTGTGTTTTACTGTTACCAAACAAAACAGATATCCTAGGACCAAAGAGCTTATCGCATTTGGGAAACAGCGTCTGGACCTGGCCTGCAAATACAATGAAGGCACAGAAATAAACAAAGAGGACTCAGGAGTGACAGGCGCAGACTATGAAACAGAAATAATCTGACAAGGTCAATAGAAATGGTGCTAGGAAGGCACTGAAGACATCATTACACTAGAAGTTAAACGCTGAGCTGTTCATTTAGTGGTTATTCCATTAGTGCATAGATTGGAAAAAAAAGTTTTTAAAGTGACATTATGTTTAGAAGTAACCTTTGTTTTACCCAAAAGTGCACTGTCAGTTATCATAAAAATGCCCTTCCTCTTGAGGCTTTTTTGCCTCTGGCAAATCAGAACCAGACTGCTGTGGTATAACTACACCCAAATACATTTAGAGCTCTTAAGAAAGCTTTGCACCTATGAATTACATTGATCTCATCTGGAACAAATTTATTTATTCTAAGTGAAGAGATACAGAATAAAATGCTCTTGAGACACAGAAAGTTTTTATTCACTCCTTTGATTCAGCATCTTAAGCTTAGCCATGGCAGGTGCTGACACTATTTCTTTTCTTTCTTCATGTGCACAACCAGCTCACATAGTTTCCTTTATTAATGGGGAAAGATGTCCGCTTAAGTAAAGACTTCACTCTTATCGACATGACTTTTTTTTCTTGCATACTGATTTGGTGGATTTAAATGAAACTATTCCCCCATACAACTCTTTTCCTTATTTTAACCCCAGCTAAAGTAATGGATCCTATGCTTTTAAGTTTTTCCCAAACCCAGACAGAAGTTTTCTTTTCATAAATTTATTATCATCAATTGTTATTATAATTGTCTTATTCATTCCTCTGTAAGATTCTGCTCTATTTGTGACCTTGACCCACTAAGTTTTGGAGATAAGATTTCCTCTTTTGTTACTGGCTCAGCCAGATTTTTTCTGAACAGTTTTCCATTTACCATAGATCTGTCACTTTTGAAAGACTAGAGAAAGGAAAGCATGGGGTTTCCTCAGTATTAAAACTGGTGATCCTTTCTTTGAAAGTTACATGTTTTAGAGCAGAAACTACAAAGGGACAAGGTAATGGCCTTTGTAGCAGGAAAATGTGCTTTGCAAATATGCATTCAAATGGATTGTGCTACAAGCCTTCTGGTGCTGGGAGAATCATCCAGTTTTGCATATGTACAGCAGAGATTAATTCGGGTTCAACAGTTAAAACTGCTGTTCCACTCATGTTTTCCAGGGATAAAGCACCTTCTTTGCCTCACCAGCTTCCCATCATGTGTGCCAGATCCCAAGTAAAGAACTGGAATCTACCCGACTCCTACACAAAGGAAGAATAAAAGATGTGATAAGCAAGTAGATGTGGCAAGAAGTGGTGTCAGAAGGAGTAGCAAAAAGGCGGCTAAAAGCAGCGAACCTGCAAACCAGTGAAAAGATGCCCTAAAGGATAGGTGAGACAGATTTGATGACGTGCGTGGGCATGGAGCTGATTGGGCAAAGATACCAGGACAGAAACCTGTGAGAGATTCAGAAGAGAGACAGGGGGATACGGAACAAGTGACTAGAGGCCAGGCACAGAGTGAAGAGATGGATAGAAAGGCGAGAGTAACGTTGTCAGAACAATGTTGTACACCTCTTCCCAAATACAAAATGCTCAAGTTTGTGAGAGTGGTGAAGACATTACATGTGAAGGAAGAAACAAAACATGAATGTGGTCCAGTTTTGACTATCTTTTCTTGCGCTTATGGACAATTATAGGATCAAAATTCAATGTGATCTTACAGACAACAAAAAATCATAACCTAAGGGAAAATATAGTCCAGTGCCTGAGCAGATGACCATTTAAAGAGAGAACATATAGAACTACACAGACACAGAATGAAATCAACAGATTGCAACATGCCTCTAGAAAACAGGAAACAAAGTAAGAGGAGCAGACTGTTACAGTAGTTACAGGCAAAGGGTGTCTTATACTGCAGTGACATCCCACTACGTCAGCAGCAGGCAGGGAGAAATCTTAATGCTCCTGAGCATTTTAATTCATTAAAAAAATCCTGTCACATGAAAGACGCCTTTTTCTATCAATCAAGAACCTGGAGAACAACGGGTCAGAGCTTTGGCAAACTACACAAAGATGACTGATTCATGCAATTACCAAAGTCTACAGGCTGAACTAATTTGCGATAGAATAATGACAGGACAAAAATCCAGGCACTCAAATGAGAATGCTTAGAGATCCCATTAACTGTACAGAGAACTAAAGACATGTGCACAGCTAGTGAACAAGCTCACATCCAAATAGAGAATATAAGCAAAGCAGTCACGAAGGTATTTCAGAAGGCAGAGCAAGTAAGGCATGAAAATTTACTGAATATTCGACAAAGGAAGGCATACAAACACAAAGCAGAAGAGATGAACAAAATCCAAAGATCTATGGCTATTGTGGGGGAAAAAAAAAATTGTAATAATGAAATGTCTTTACATGGGGTCACATGCAAAAATTCTGACAAGACAAGTCATTATGCAAAGGATTACAGACAACAAAAAAATGCCCCCATATTGAGAAAGTAAGCAGTGACTCAGAGACCTTTGCATGTATGTGACATCAGTGCAGTGCAAAACAGCAAAAAATAAATGGACTGTGAATTTCAGAGTAGCAGCAGATGCAAAGACAAGGCAGCAGAACACAATAAGAAATGGAATGCAAATGAACTGTAGGCATCAATGTGTGTGAAAGGCTCAAAGACCTCTTCAGAAGTGTGCATGAAGAGAAAGGAAAATAGCAGAACCAAATTTAAAATTCTCTTATAATACAATCAAACAAATTTTAAATTCCCTGATAATATAATCACAGTAGCATGAGGCTGAGTAAATTAAGAGAAGTAAGAAGTAGATAGAGTGAAAGTTCAGGTAGTACAAATGTTAGAGAGACATTAAGCAAAAAGAAGAGAGTTAATAACCCCAGCACATTAAACCAAAATTACATATAACTCCTATGAGAAACACACAAATAAAAATCATACCCTGTGTGGCCAGTGCATTATTGCATCCATGCAGTGAAGGACTGGACTTCTAAAGCAAGATATTAACTGAGATGCTCAGAGACAAAAAATTATCAAGTGCCCGGTCTTAAGACAATTAAAAAAATGTTAATATCTGTTTTTATTCATTTTTAGTATCACACATTATATAGCACAAGTTCAAAAAGCAGCATAGGATAGGTACCAGGAAGCCAAACACATACATCTAAAATTAAAAGAAAAATAATAGAAAAAAAATAGCTTACATCTAACTGCTCACAATTAAAGAACCATAACCTGATACACTAAAGCAAAACTCTTCTTAATAAAATCAATACATGTTACCAAGAGAGAACAGCTACCTCAGTAATTCTATGCAGTAAAACAGCCTGTTTTGCAATTACCACCATAGAAAATTATTAGTGCACGTTATACAGTGCATAGGTTGCACTCTTTCACTTGGAAGCTCGGAAAGCATCCAAGAATGAGCAGGAGACAGTGAAGGACCATGGGGCAAAGAGGTCATACTGCAGCAGAGGAGGGTCTGTCTCTGAGAGTCCCAGCCTCTGAGAGTGAAGGGACTGAGCCAGCATGAGAAGAGGTTTGTGAGCACATATCCTCCAAATCTGGTGGTGGGGGTGGTGGGGGGATACAAGGAGGAAAAAAGATAGTGATGGAAACAGGCAGAGGAACAGTTCAAAATCATTCATTTTTACTTCTAACATTAAATAGCAAATCATGCCTTTTACCATTTCCTCCTACATGACAATCAGCTGTGATTACACACCAAGACAGCAGCCTTTGGACTCACATTTGCAGTGGAGGAACATGGAAAAGGTGCTGCCCAGGGGACATCAGCAGCCATCTTGAGAACCAGCACCCGTGTGAGGGGTACTGTGGTAAACCTGCCAGCAGCTGGGCGGTGGCAGTTGAGAGGTAGTATGTCTCTGCTCACCTCTCCTCCAGAAGGAGCCCAGAAAGAAATCTGAAATTAAATGAAATTACCTTGGGGCTCTCAGGACTCCCCACACCCTGCCCACAGCCCAGTACCCCATGGCAGCCCCCTAGGGCCGTCAGCCCCTGCCTCAGTGACCAACCCACAGGCCCACATCCCTGCCGGGCCTCTGCCCGTCCCCATCCCCAGGGAGGTGCCCGATGCCGGGGCTGGGGCTGCCCCAGTGCCCCACGGCTGCCCTGTTCCTGGCTGGGGAGATGGGACAGGCCATGGCTGCCAGGCCTGGCCATCACCCACACGGCGAGTCCCCGTCGCTCCTAACGCCAAGCCCCAGTGAGCCACCAGCCCCCTCTGTGCCTTGACACTGGTAATGTGCTTCGGCCACCGTTCAGACAAAAGAAAAGAAGTTATAGCTCCTGCGCCCAGGTACCCACTAAACACAGAGGCTTTCCATACTAGCAAGTGAAACAGGGTGAGGACACAGCCTTGAGCCCGGGCACACAATAGCCCAACTGTTGAGCTGCCAGGGTGCCTTCGTGGCAACGTGCCATCTCCCTGACACAGCCCAGCTACTCTTTTGGGAACCACACAAGCTGGAGGGCCAGTGTTCCTTGCCAACAGTACAGGCAGCCCCATTTATGAGTGGGAAGGGAGCAGGAGGACAGTTTAGCCATATGAAGGTGTCCTGTAAGACCCATTTTATTTACCACTATGGGTGAAAAGCCAGTGGAAAAGGAATAACTTTCAGTACCACTCAGGTGGGAAAAGTTCAAGGAGAGGGAAATATACAGGCAGAAATCACCACATCACCACAGGGCATTTTTAAGGGCTGCTGCCTGTTACTCAATCTGCAATGTTATGTGTTTGATGCATGGTACACAAGACAGGTATGTGATTACCAAGTTATGCAGAGCAGCCTCACACTATGAAATAAATAGCAATTAAGTCAGAGCATGAGATCTTCAGCCAGCTACAAAGATGTCTATCTTTCTATTTGAAGCAAACAGAAGGCTAAGGGACTGCTCTGCCCTGGTTTCAGGGCAAGGGGGTGGAAAGAGTCCAGTAACAAATCTTCCAGAGCAAAGATGAATACATGTTGACATACATTGTCGTGTTGGGCACTCGCAGAGCAACCTCACCTGTCTCACAGAACAGCAGGACTTCACACAAGCCAAATGTGTAGTATTTTGCCTCCTATATTCTCATATAGTAATATCCATGCTAATGAAAACAGCAAATCTCATAAGACATCAGAGACGCTCTGGAAAAAAAGCAACAGAGAAGGACCATACAGAAGCCTACAGCTGAATTTATCTCCCCTAACTGCAGACAGACAGAAGCTATGTATGTCCTCTGAACTACTTGCTTACTCTGCCCTGAAAGTTAATAGACAGCCCTCTGGATGAGGTAACTGTCCTGGAGGCACCTATTTCTTCCTACCGATTTCAGGAAGAACCTTATAGCTAGCTCAGAGTACAGGTCTACCTTTTTGTGCTAGCTAAAGTCAGGAAAATGCGTCCCAAGCAGCATAAGAAATGCCGTATGTAGAACAATGCATGAAAGGAATTAAGAAAAACCTGGAAAAAAATCTACACATGAATTTCAGTCCTTGAAGCAAAAAAGGAAGTGAAACTGTCACTGCGAACTACTTCATTATCATAGGCCACTAGAAATTAAATGAACTTCCCTAGTAGTCCTCTCAGACAAGATGAGGCATTTTAGCAGCTATGATACCCCAAAAATATCACTTCAGCCAATTGACACCTGCTTACACAACTCAAAATAGGTAAACAACAAAATCCAGTTTTTCCAATGCCAGTCAAATAAACAAGCCAAAAAAAATTGTTTAAAAATGGTTATATACTACCAAAAGAAAGGTGAAAAAGTAAAAAAAGTCACAGGATCACAGAATGCTTGAGGTTGGAAGGGACCGCTAGAGGTCATCTGGTCCAGCACCCTGCTCAAGCAGGTTGCCCAGGACCATGTCCAGATGGCTTTGGCGTATCTCCAAGGATGGAGACTCCACAATCTCTCTGGGAAACCAGTGCCTTTGCTTGGTCACACTCACGGTAAAAAAGTGTTTCCTGATATTCAGATGAACATCATATGGCACCATTCTTAAATTCCAAGAGATAGTCATAAAAAAGACTGGCCAACACTTTTGTGACCTACCCCCTATAAGAAATAATGTCATTGAGGAAAAGGGTAGTATTTGATCAAGCATCAATTTTTTTCTTCGCTGCCTACTGCACCAATATATCACAGCTGATCTGTAAGAAATGCTGGAGGCAAGTTATGGAGTTCACAGGGAGTTCATGCCATAGTCATTTTTAAGACTGATTATGAAAGAAATTTTGCACCGAGCAAGAAGAGGTTGTGTAAAACAGGACAAATGGCCTGGTTAAAGACAACAACTGAAATGCAAAGCAAACTCTCAGGGTGAGGAAAGAGACCACGTTTACTGTACATGCTCTGTAGGAGAATTAATTTGATGGCAAGGGAAGCTAGACCACTGCAACAGGAAAAGTAGTAGATTTATATTCACAAGTTCTCCTATATGATGCAACCCAGTATTAAATTTGTATTTTCACTGACAAGCAAGACTGCAACATCACTGAGATGAATAGCAGGAAGAGAGGTGTTAAGGTGTTTTTTTTGAAATTCACTTGCATTTAGTCTTTAGCCAATAAGAAGGAACTTCTCCAGAAAGTCATGATTAAGAAAAGGATCCAGATCTGTGAACTAATTAAAAAAAAAAGCACAATACCTCTGGAACTGGCCTCTCAGTAGAACTACTGTTAGATAACTCTTCAGAAAATCTATTTCCAAACACGTCCTCAACTTCTGAAGGCTACTTTTTGCTAAAATAATGTTAATGGAATTCTTTCATTTAATCTTGTCTAATAATAAGATACTTCTCCAAATGGGCTCACAAATGCCAGATATTAATTTTTTTCCCGTTAGCAAATAACTCTGCTTTGAGTGGTGCACAGATATACTCCTGAAATACTTCTCCATTACAGGTGCATTTCGACAATCTGCAAAGTAGGAGCACATGCTTACCATGTGGTTGTCATGGTCAACTTCAGTGATACCCAGATATGTAACAGATCAGTAGAGGGAAAGCACTTTACTGTTTTTCAAGCCCTTTGGCAAAAAGCAGCTGTTAGCTTATAACTCCGTAAAAAAAACCTGGATATCAAATTGCTCTAACAACAGAAAACGGGCCCCACAATTTAAGGAGGATGTTGAGGTCCCTGAATACATCCAGAGGAGGGCAAAAAAAGCTGGTGAACTGTCTGGAAGGAATGGAATGTCCTAACAGGATCAGCTAAAGGCTTCAGGCTTGTCTAGTTTGGAGAAAAGGAGACTGAGGGGCAACCACATTGCTCTCTCCAGCTTCCTGAGGAGGGCAAGTGGAGTGGGAGATGCTGAGCTGTTCTGCCTGGGATCCAGTGATAGGACATGTGGGAATGGTTCAAAGCTCCATTGGGGGAGGTTTAGACTGGACATTAGGAAGCATTTCTTTACTGAGAGGGTGGTCAAACACTGGAACAGGATTCCTAGAGAGGTGGTCGATGCCCCAAGCCTGTCAGTGTTTAAAAGGCACTTGGAAAATGGCCTTAACAACATGCTTTAGCTTTTGGTCAGCCCTGAAGTGGTCAGGCAGTGGGACTAGATGATCATTGTAGGTCCCTTCCAACTGAAAATATTCTATTCTATTCAAAAATAAACACCCTTCAGAGAATCCACCAGTCCAGTATAAACAGAACATGGGCCAAAAAGTAAGACATGACAATATAGAGTTAACACATCCAGCACAAGATGAAGCAAGTGCAAAGCAGCAGCCAGTCATCAAAAGAAAGACTTGAAGTTTTTCCAGCATCTTGCTAAATAAGCAAAAGATTTTGTACCAAGAAGCAGATGTTATTCCCAAAACAAAATAATAAATTCCTAGTAGAGTTGGTGTTAATTTATCTGAAATGGATTTTCAAGGAATGCACCTGAGAGTTCAGTATGTGCACAAGTTATATTATTCATGTATCATTTCATTAACTCCCGTGAAAGTGACACAAGGAAAGTTATGGTATGAACCTCCTAGTATGGGTCTGCTTGACATATGTTTATAAGTTAATGCTCAGGAATTTAAAAGCAGTTACAGAAAGTACTTGGTGGTTGTCATAAGACAAAGAGCAGAATAAAGCCTGGGTATCACTTTTTCTTGGCTGCCATTCTACATCAATTGAATGTGAACAGCAGAGAATGGAGGCAGGCCTGAGAAAGGAGCTAGGAGAGAGAAAGTGTTTGTAACAGGGACAGGTTAGATGGAAAGGAAAAAAAAAAGCGGGCAGGAGAGCCTGTGCCCCTAGAGCACACTCTCCCAGAACCGGAGGGAGTCTGAGGGTTGTGAATCTTCTCTTGCATCCTCTGTTACAGAGCCACTAGGAAACCCATTAGAAGAGAGCCCCTTCCTTTTGCAGCGCAGGCTACAACAGAGGATGACACCCCATTACTGGTACCATCGCGAGCTACAGTAACCCAAATGGCAGAGGTCAGGGTGGCACATCTAAGGGGCTCCAGTCATGCTTTTGAACAATGACATGTGAATATGGAAAGACACTGGAAGCTGGGAGATGCAATTTGATCCACTGCCTTTCAGCACATACCTAATACCATTCAGCCAACAGTGGTTTCTACTGCTAGAGCGATCTACCCTTTCCCAGCCTAACTGGCAGTAAAACCCAGAGAACTGAGATATTTCTGATGCTCAAGAGCTAAAACCAGGCTAATTGCTCCCAGGGTCAAGAATAACACCATGTATTCTATGGAGTGGCACAAGGTTGAGCTTAAATTTTAATCTAGTTGGAAGAGAGATATATTTAATAGAATTCTAATACAAGGAACCAGTACCTTTTAGTTCAACACTTCCTGAAATTTTCCCGAATGCAGAAGCAAAACCAAAATAAAATAAAATAAAATATGTATGCAGTAGGACAGAAGATATCTGTGGGAAAATCTAGTTCTTGGTTCAATGATCAAAGTGGAAGTAACCCATGGAAGTACTGAAGATCTAGATTAGTCTAATGAGAAAACAGTCTTTATTGGAGACAAAAATGTCTGTTAAAATGTTTACAGTCGCAGCATTTTGTACTTCATTGCTACATGACAGCCCAATATTTGTTCAAATAGCAGGGATAAGCCAATTCCACAGCTTCAGAGAAGCACAGATGAGCAAATTCAAATAACAATACCATAGCAACAACCCTATGATCACCTCAGTGAAAGAAAATTGGATCCCTCTGGATCATTATGTGGACACTCAAGTTATTGACACAGAAAACCTAAAACCTTATAGGGCTGTTTTTAATGCATTTCTTTCACTTTTTTCCTATTGCCATCACCTAATTAGAGATAGGATAAATGAGTTTTCTCACCTTTCTACACTGTGCTTTCCCTTCATGCCACAGTTCACAGTAATTGATACCAACTTAATTCAGCACCAAATTGTTATTAGCTACAGTCTAGTGCAATTCTGGTTTAAGTTTGCAACAATCTAATTTACTTTTGCAACACCAATCAACATCAATATTAGATGTGAAGGGGAAAATGAAAAAGTCAAGGTTTTTATTTCTGGTAAAAAAAGAACCTAAATATTTTCTCTCAGGATTAGATCTCATATCTGCTGGAGAGGAGGTGTACAGCATCAGAAATCCACTGGTCCAAAACTGGAGGTAATCTGCAGGGATCAGCAAAGAACAAATGGCAGACAGTCGCGTATAAACAGGATAAGAGAACATCCAACTTCTGTGTCATTTACAGAATTTGCCTTTCACCTGCATACCTCAAGGATCACAGCACCTTCCCTTTCCACCTGTAGGAACCATGATGAGATGAGGTAGCCCACACACTTCAGCCTAACTGAAGAGTCTGCCAGAAAAAAAGGACCTGACCAGAACAGCCACTTGTAGCCAATGTCTCATATCAGAGCAGCTGAGCATCCGTGAGCAGATGCTTGTGACTAATCGGGTGCGTCCCATACTGAAGTCAACAAAAAGCAAGGTCAATGACAAAATAAAACAAAACCTGAGATCAACCAAAAGCTGTATGACAAAATAAGAGTCTTAACTTGTGCATCCTGTCTGGAAAGGAAACCATATGCTTATTCTGCATAACCAGTTAATTTTTAAATAGACTTATTTTGATTGTATGTGTCCACATCATAATCCATAAACTTCCTGGCTTGACATGGGTTTCTCAATGCTTTATAGGTATCTCTTTATAGGCATCACTATGAAGAGTTTAACTACTGTATCTGCAGTGCAAATCAAAACAACATGTTTACAGTGACAAAGCAATGTTAAAATCTTTGACTTCTGAAACTCATGTCTTTCATCAAAATTAGTGATTCTCTCTATCCAATGGGTCAAAAAAATTCTTGCTTACAAAGAAAATTCAAATAACTGAAGAGGGAGACAGCGGTTCTCTAAATCAAACAACATTAATTTGACTTCTTGTCATAACTACAGGCATTTAAATTACTCTGAGAAGCAGAGTCTTAAGATTAATCTCTTTTGCATAAATTTGTCTGCATGCACTGCGTAGCTGTGGCTGCTACTAAAGAAATATTTTTTCACCAATAGACATTTTAACTTATAAGCAAGTCAAGAATTAAAAATCTAAGTGTTTTGCTAAAAGGCCAAACACTGCACATATTAAAACCATTACATTTTTTTTCTGAGAAATTGAATATAGCTTGATTACAAGGGGGTTTTTTTGTTTTATTTTCTTTCCTTGAAATTTCTGAAATTGATGTAGGAACAACAACAACAACAAAAACCCTACCAAAGTCTGTGAGAAACTAATGCAAATGAAAAAGGGGAAAAGAGTAAATATGCTATTTGGATACTTAGCCAGCAATTATTATACTCAACTCCCTAAAATTTTTAATATTCTACTGATACTCCAGAGATTTTTTTCACCTTAAAAATATAAGTGATCTTATGGCTGCTACACTACATTAAACACGCACAATTTAGGCTCCAGTAAGGGGGTAAGATCCAGGAGGATACAATGAAAAGATCCATGGATCCAAGATTTTGTTCATGCAGTTACAAAGACCAATCTTCCATTGCACATTTTCCCCCCTCTTTGAGCAAATTATTAAAAGCCCAGAAATCAAGATAACACTTATAAGGAACAGTAATAGCTGTGTACAAAACAAAGAAACAAACAAAAATTGCAGCTGCTGCAATTAAAGAGATTTCATATTGTAAATCTGCATTTCTAAATGAGATATTAGACAATGCTATGCATGACTTGTAACTGTCTTGATGCAGCTTTTATAATCGTGTCTTGGGATCCTCAAGATATCTTAATATTTACAGGTTTCCCATAACATATGCCCAAATAGAATCCACAGCCCCTAAAATTTACTGCTTCCTCCCATACTAAATTATTTGACCTCAGTTGGTTTGGTGATAGTCAGATGGCCTTTTGAGANAAAAAAAAAAAAAAAAAAAAACATATTCTAATAGAAAGAACATTGACAGCACACAAGACATTTCTCACATAGAGGGAGGAAGCACTACCAAAGTGGCAACATTTCACCTGAGATTTCAGCTGCTTGGAGAACTGTCCATGGGTAATGAGAGCTTGATTTCCTACAGAACTGTCCTCTCTTCTTTTTCCCCCACTCTTTCCAAGGTACCCTCCAAACTCCTAAATTTCTCCTACTTCCTTCTTCCAAGCACAGACATGATGGAAAGCAAAACATGAGGCTTGAAGAATATGGATTACCTGCCTGTCAACAACCAGCTGCCCTTTGTGTTTTGATTGTGCAGGCACAATGCCCTCAAAATATGAAATTCAACTCTTTTCTCTGTTCTCGTCATTTCCTACCACGAGTAGGTTAAAGAGTTTGTTTTCAACTGCTCTTCTTGTCCCGTAGCAAATGTGTAGATCAGTAGAGCAAAGATTCTTCTACTTGGAGAAATTACTTCCATCTTTTCAGACCACCTGTGTCACCTGGAAACAAAGGCAGTGACTAAATACAGAATATTAGTAACCAAAATTTGTGGTTTTTAAAGGAGGAGGTGGACAAATAAAATTATAAAGTTATAACCTTTGGGAATACAAAGGGATAGAAAATGTTAAAAGTATTTCTTTCCCCCAAAAGAATTCTATTATGTAGCACAAAGTCAAGGCAAAACATTTTCCTAGGATTATTGTTTGAGCATTACTTCAGAGCAAAGACAGAATTTGCAAGTTTCATTAATTTTCAGTATAGAAATTATGTTCTGTTCCTACTGGCTCACATGGTACATCCACAAAGATATTGGGGGAGAAAATAAATCAAGGACAAGGAAACTTGTTATTTATTCATTTAAAAATCAAAGAAATACTGATTTACAGAAAGATAAAAAAAATTAAAGCTCAACTAATGGAACACAGGTAGAGAAATTTGGCAGCCTGCTTGTGTAACTGAAGACCAATAGCAATATTTCTATTCATTTTTTAGAAACAATATTCCACTGGGGAAAAATTAGTAACAGTCAATTACCTCCAAGATCTTTGGAAAATAAAATCTGCATCACAGTTCTGCGTATTAGAACTTAATGTAGCTATAATAACCCAACTGATGTAATTTTACAATGAGGATGAGTATCTTGGAAAACAAAACAAATTCTCAAGTAAATTTTGGAATGAAATCATGGTTTTACTTCACCCATTAGTTTCAAGGCATCTGTATTTTGTTCAATCAAGTGGCAGAGAGTTTTTTTAGTCAGTAATATCACTGATAAAATTTCGTTCTGAATGAAAGCTTTGCTCTGAACAACATTAACTACATACTGTAGCTAGAACCATGCTGTTTATGCTGAGATGTAAATGAAAAACACTAACTTTCCCCCACCCCCTTTCCCAGAAGAAAAATGATAATTTGAGAAACAATTGTTTACATTTCATATTGAGTCAAGAATTGCTTTTTTCCAGAAACCCATTCAAATACCTTGAATAACTTTGTAGATTGCTCTGTCATTTCTCACTTTGATGTTCCTTCAATATGTTGGGTTTCCCCCCATCAACACAAGCAGCACAACAAGGGATTGTGGCATATCAGAAATCACTTCTGCTCAAATCATGTCCCATCAAGACTTTCCTGTCACTCACTAGCAGGTGATTGACAGTAAGTACTTTCTTCCAGGCCTTATGGTGGGAAAGGAGGTGAGTACACTGCAGTCCTGCATGTCCCTGTGGAGGTTTCTGAGGGCTCGTTGGAGAAGGCAGAAATACCTGCCAGAAGTTCTGATGGGATTCC
>VYZV01035853.1:233-74941 GCA_013401275.1 Pandion haliaetus | reverse complement strand
AAGTTCTGATGGGATTCCTGCTGAACTGGCAGAAGTTAATAGTTGCTGACCCATACACACACTTGGAGCAACTATCTTTTAGTCAGCATTAATATATAAAGGGGGGGGGTAATTAATTTAAATCACATTTGGCATAAAAGAATGTGGTTTTAATCTTAGAGCATTGTACATAGCACCAGGTGAAATTTTTTGGCTGAGGCTGAGTAAGAGATCAGACAAGATAGTCCCAATCATCCATTTAAAGTTTTGAAAAGCTTTTGAGCTGACCATTAATCCAAAGACAGTTCTTACAAAACACAGATAACTATGAAACCGAGGCTTACTTTGAAATTGCTGGCAAATACTTCATCACAGAAAGACTAGAAAATATAATTATGTAGCACAGCACCAAAAACTATAAACACAATTAAATTTCTTGTTCTGTTTATTAATATCCTGTAAGAACACAACAGCAACAACAGAGCTGTAGGAACCGGTGAAGAAAGCTGCAAAAAATAACATAATGATCTGGATATTTCAGGTGTTTCTTTTGTCTTTGTCCAAAGCAAGGATGTAAGCATTTTTCAGGCTGATATGGTATTCTAATTCTACCATTATTATTTTCCTGTCAGAGAGTGAACATATTGATGAGAACATTTAAAACACAAAATAGTCCTAACGCTCTAATGTCCATTTAGATCTAAAACATTAGCTAACTTCAAAGAAAGAGTCTACTGCATATGCCGGTGTTTTGGAAATAGCTTCACATTGGAATGTTTAACTTTTAGCAGAGAATGAGACTCTTGAGTATCATATTTGACTTCAATCTGTTGTGAGAGATACCTTTACTTCACCAAAAAGACTGCTGTCTGTAGACACAGCTAATATAAATTAGTTTCCTTCTGGTAAGGCTGTTTAATGCAGAACACTATCCCAAACAATTATACCTTGCTACAGAAATTACTTGGAACCTATAAATATTGTATATATGTGCATCTGCACAGATCTATTGACTTTTATACTAAATGCATGTGTTCACATATGTATCTGTGAACTGGGTGCCAGGTAGTCCTCACATTCTGTTTCTTTAATGTGTAACAAATACTAAAAGAAAAAAAGAAAAAAAAAAAAAAAAAAGAGAAAACCAGAACTTGTGGAACTATGAAGACGTAATAGTCTGGAGATTTTCCTCTCTGCAAAGCAAGGACTCAAGTATTTTTTCTGTCCTTTCTCCTATAAGGCTTTCCCACAATTCTTTACGTGTCTTCCAAACTTTACCTGTTTAGACTGAAGTATTTCACATTCTTGTTTTTCAGAAGTACATGAGCAATTTCCTCAGAAATAAAACAATATAGAGGAACCACTGTGTTAGAGCACTCGAAGAATATTTGCTAGGGCTCCTCTGTGCTTTTGAGCAGGAGCTTCAGATTTGGCAGATAGATGATCCCAGTACTGTCTTTTTGTCCTGATGAACGTCCACTCAAACTAGTTTATAGGCCCCTGAATATTTCAGTCTGTATCTGCTCAGTGGTTTGACAGCAAAACTCTTAGAAAACTCTCTCTTCTTTGCTCAGATCTCCACAGAGCCTGAGGGATGAATGGGACTTTCCCTGGAATTGCATCTGACATGACGTAGTACCTGCTGCAGTGACAGAACGACTCAGTGGCTGCTCTAACAACACCCAGACAACAGAGATGGAAAAAGAAGCAGACTGTTTATGTGCAAGTAAGAAAATAAGAAACTGAGATGCAAAACTGGTACAGATGCTGGAGGTGTGGGATGCTGCGATAAGAAAGTAAATGAGCAGGAAGGAGTTGCAGAGCTGAGAGATAAAAGCAAGATTTTCCCTCTGCCCTAGATATTTTCTGTGATGCTGAATATCCCACTGATTTTCCACAACAGATGATCAGTGCACAGAGTCTTTTAAAAATCATTTCCCAAACTGATTTGATTCTCCACTCCCAGGCTCTGATCTGCAGGAGTGCTAAGCACTTTATGCAGACTGAGAGCTGAGCGCGCCATGCTCTGAGCAGAGGAGCTGCTTTCAGGAGAGTATCTAGCAGATATCCCAGGTTGCACACTGTGGTGGGTTGACCCTGGCTGGATGCCAGGTGCCCACCAAAGTCACTCTATCACTCCCCTCCTCAGCTGGAGAAGGGAGAGAAAATGGAACAAAAGGCTCGTGGCGCAAGATAAGGACAGGGAGGGATCACTCACCAGTTACCCTCACGGGCAAAACAGACTTGACTTGGGGAAAATTAACTTAATTTATTGCCAATCAAACTAGAGTAGAGTAATGAGAAATAAAACCATATCTTAAAACACCTTCCCTCCACCCCTCCCTCCTTCCCAGGTCAACTCCCTGCCTGATTTTCTCTACCTCCTTCCAGCCAGCAGCGCAGGGGGATGGGGAATGGGGGTTGCAGTCAGTTTATCACATGTTGTCTCTACTGCTCCTTCCTCCTCACACTCTTCCCCTGCTCCAGTGTGGGGTCCCTTCCACAGGAGACAGTTCTCCATTAACTTCTCCAATATAGGTCATTCCCACAGGCTGCAGTTCTTCACAGACTGCTCCAGAGTGGGTCCCCTGCGGGGTCACAAGTCCTGCCAGAAAACCTGCTCCAGCGTGGGCTTCCCACGGGATCACAGCTTCCTTCGGGCACCCACCTGCTCTGGTGTGGGGTCCTCCCCGGGCTGCAGGTGGATATCTGCTCCACCGTGAACCTCCCTGGGCTGCAGGGGGACAGCCTGCCTTACCATGGTCTTCCCCACGGGCTGCAGGGGAATCTCTGCTCCGGCGCCTGGAGCACCTCCTCCCCCTCCTTCTTCACTGACCTGGGGGTCTGGAGGGCTGTTGCTCTCTCATGTTCTCACTCCTCTCTCTGGCTGCAGTTTCTGTGCCGCAGCAACTTTCTTCCCTTCTTAAATCTGTTATCCAGAGGTGCTACCACCTTCACTGATGGGCTCGGCCTTGGCCAGCAGCGGGTCCATCTTAGAGCCGGCTGGCATTGGCTCTGTCAGACATGGGGGAAGCTTCTGGCATCTTCTCACAGAAGCCACCCCTGTAGCCCCCCACTACCAAAACCTTGTCATACAAACCCAATACACACACTTTGAAACTAACAGCACAGTCTTTCTGACTTACAGTTTTAGAGGAATTTAGGTGCCTAACTTCCACAGAATTGATTTTGCTGGGACCTGAGAATCTAGCTATCCTTCTTTGGTGCTTTTTTCTAAAAGAATAAGAAGTGGCCCTCAGTTCCACCTGTCAAATGGCCCAGACTCTACTCAGGACTGGTCTCCAGGTCCGCCATATATTCTTCTCAATATTTTTCACAAATCTTGTTACCATGTAATTTGCTCCTAGAAAGTGTTAAACTACAACCAGAAGGGAGAGAGGAAGATTTTGATGACACAGGATTTTCTGAATCAACAGCAAGTTCCTTTGAATACATTGTATAGGCTGCCACACTGAAAGTCCTTAGCTTTATCTTACTATTGAAATGTGTTGTTTTGCTATTTCACAGCATGGAGGGGACTCTATGAAATTCACCAGCTGTTTTTCTTTGAGAAATGTATGCTATAATCACGTTATCAGTTTACTCATTTCTAAATCAATTTTCTATTTCACATCCTTTACAATCTGATGTGACTGGATATGCTGGACGAAAATATTCCTCCTCAACTTGTCAGTTTTGTTATAACACTTCAGGAAAGGGAAAAAGAGGGGAACCTTGCTCTGACTTGGCATGTCTGAAGACCAACCTCTCTGCTATGTATATTTTTAAAAAACCCAACAAAAAACCCACCCCAAAAACCCCCACTTAAGGCTTTATTCTGCATCAACAAGCTCAGTGGAAACTTTCCCTTTGAATTCATCGGATACAGAAATAGGCCATAGAAGAAGGGAGAATATGAAGATCTACTTTTGTACATAACTATCACTTCATCAACTGAGACTGTAATCCTGGCAAGAGGGAAGAGGAAAAGAATAAATCACTGGATATCCATGCTGCAGTTGGCAGCCTTCGGCTACAGAAATTACACAGGGAGCTCTAGGTTCCAACATAGGACCTATGCCCAGAACCTAAGCCACCCAAGTGAGCCATCTTTGTCCTACATCATCCTCATTCTCTGGACCCTAAAAGTCAGTTGTTTAGTTGCAAACAGCCATTTGGGGAAGCTGAACTCCAGGCAGGTAGCTAATAAAGAGATGATGAGCCAGGCACTGACTTGCAAAGGACTTCATTTAGTTGAATTTGGGGTTTGTTTGTCTCTCTGCATAATAAAGATCTATCTAATTATATCACTGCAGTCAGAAAAATACAGTAAATCTAATCTCAGGAAGCACTACAGCAAAAGCCTCTCAAGGCTTTCTCAGCCCCTTCCTGAAACACCATTCAATCAACCAAAGCATTATTGTCACTCACCCTCCAAAGTAAAAACACTTCCTCTTTTACTCTCAGTAAGAAGAAAACATGTGAGCTTCATTATAAGAAGACTAACAATTAGCATGTGAGTTAAAGATAAAAGCTGCTAGCTGAAAGCAATACAAGGATTGCAAAGGGCTTTACTGAATAAGACACCACCACCCTTTGAGTGATGGTGTGAGAAAACTGGAGATTATGAACCTGATATTGCACTTAATGACTACACTTCACTACAGCTACTCCTAATTTAAATCTGAGCAGACTGGTATACTCCCTAACTTTCCCCTTATCCTGAGACATCTGCCTTTGGCAAGATGTTTGCCATCTTTAAAATGGGAGTATCCATATTCCTCCTTCCCAGGCAGACCTACATATTGCTATTCCTATATGTCTATTCTCAGACATTTAAATATTCCTTTGTTGTATATTAATCATTCAGCAAAAAGGAGTCAAAGAGGCCTCTGATTAATCCAGAGTCTCAGAGCTGTCACATCAGAGAGACACATCATAATGTGGTAGATCTTTTTCATATGATAGTCCCCAGAGTTAAATTAATTTGTTTAGAAGAATGTGTTCTTATACAGAGATTCTTCTCTGTTCCCAAAATAATAGTGTACATATACAACAGTCATAGCTTCAGATCCGCTTTCATACTTTTTCGTGTTTATTATAATAGTGTTGATATATGTTTCTGTGTACTTGTCAAGCTGAGAGGTTAGCTCAGGTTATTTGAAGGCTTCACTTAATTGATTTTCTGATACATAGCTAAATTCTCTGCTGGCTTAAACTAGCGCAGCAGCACTGCATTTGATCAGTAAAGAAGCAGCCATTTAGAGGGTCAGGAGAGTATATTGGTTAAATTCAGCTTTCAGTTGCTATAAATTGAGAGAGACTTAATTGATTGCAGCTAATGTATTGTGAAGTTGCACTTGTACATTTGGGAACCAAATTTGGGCCAAGGACAGTAAGGACTGCAGTCACAAAATGATTGTGACAGAGAAGTAGCATTTAAATTCAGTGATTCAGGGGCAGTAATAGGCAGACAACGGCAACACTGGACTGGGTAACTGACCTGCTAAAAAAGCAACTACAATTAGCCCATAGCTGGGTTACAGATAGGTTGATCCCAGCCCTAAATTTCTAGCACTAGCTAGTGTATTTAACTGTTGGACAGCAGTTTGTGTTCTGACTGCAGCACAGGTATATCCCAAGTTATACAACCCTGAAAAAAAACCCATTGATCAACCAGTCACCTACTGCTCAAACCTTTTTTTTCAAACTATTCCAAATATTTCCTTACCACAGCTCCATTTCTAGAAGATAGTTTAGCACTTTCCCATGGTGTCATTTACAAAACAGCATGAAAACAACAGCCTCCAGGTGCTGTGAATTTCAAGCTGTTCCTTGTGAGATAAGTACCATCAAGAGTCCTTAATTTAGTTTTGGCAATCCCATATTTAACCATGTTGTTAAGTGTGCTGAAAGAAAAATCTGAAAGGGCTTTTCTCAGTTTTCATGTAAGTGTTGCTATAGAGCTTGCAGGGTGATTGTTTTTCAAATTTCCTTTGAAGTACAATTGTTCTTTGGTCTCTTTTCTTGAACATGCGCTGTTTCTTGGTTGCATTATAACCTCAACAGAGAGCAGGAAAGTGCCTTTCAAAGCTGCACACTAAGTGTGTTCACAACTCTTAAGAGTGAGACATTTTGAAGCTGGCTTCAGATTTTGAAAGGGTACTGTAGTATGACCATGATGAGGAAAGATAATCCTGTGCTTGGAAAACATGCTTAAATGTCATTTTATAGATACAGATACTGTGTTTATCATGAAATGACATGTTCCAAACTCACATTCAGCTTTGGGGATCACACTCTGCACTAGTTCTGTTTTCTTCTTGAGCTAAAAAGATACAAGCCTCAGTGAGCCATGCAGAATTAAACAAAATCTATGCCTTTCCACTCATAATCATAAAGACGCTCTTACCAAAATCTCAATGTGAGGCCCACTCGGTTTTGTGGAGACTGATAGAGAATATGAGTGAGCAAAGAAAATTCTGTGAAACCATCTGGCTTGGAGTCAGTACGAAGGGAGATCTTCTGGGAGCAGGGTGAGGGGGAAAAGCCGGCAGCTGCAAGTGACCCTAACACTGGCCATGCCCTTGCTGAGGAGGAACCAGCCTGTGGCACCTGAGCAAGGCTGGGCTAGTGACAGAGACAGGTCCCATCAACTGTCTAGTGATCATCTAATGAAGGCAAGGGGATGAGTCGAGCCAGGTCAGGGAGCGCCCTGTGAAATCCAAACAATTCGCAAGGCCTCCTGCGACATAGGTCAGGAAGGAGCTGAAATGGGTTCTTGACCATCAGCAGCATGGAGAATGCCCCGGGGTAGGCTGGGCAGGGGCGGGCAGGGCTAACAGTGCCCTCAGAGCCCATACGGCAGCCAAAATAATTAATCTCTTGGACACTTTAAGTATTTGGGTCCGTGATTTTTGTGGCTGGTTTAGTGTTACCTAAGCAAAATCCAGACTTTAGTCCCCCATTCCAGGTCCAAATATTATTTTCACTAGAAAAGCCTAAGCCCTAAAAGATACCACTGACAGATATATGAAAGAAGTGTTTTAATCCACAGATGGACCAAGGAAGAAAAGAATCAGGTTTAGTCCCTAAATTAAAAACACACCTCAGGTAAATACACAGCCATCATAACAGTGGCGTCTTTTACATCTTAAACTCAGCATGTGAAATGAAAATGTCTGATCCCAAAAAGTCTGCTTCTAGTAAATGGAAAACTTTCCTGTACCTCAAGTATCAGAGCCAATGAAACTGGTAAAACCCAGTAAAAACTTTCTTGAGAAGAGTTGTCATTGAAAGCCTCCTCATTCCTTCTTTCCATGCTGTGCCCAGTTGAAGCATTATTTCCCAAAAGTGCACCAGTTAGGAGGTTTGGTAAAGTTTCCAAGTCACATTTCTGTGGGATGAGGAAGTCCAGCATAATGACTGTCTGAAAGACACAGCACATCAGTTGAGCCATGAATGCTGCTTCCTCTCCTGCTTTTCTTTGACCATTATTCATTTATTCATTAAAGAAAGTACTACTAACTAGTACTAGTAACTGCTGTGCTTTCAAAATTTGCCACTCCATAGTCCCAGAGATGAAAAATCCCCTTTCTCCTTTCACACAGGATAGGAAACCTCCTGGTGTCCCTCTCCTGTGCTTCCAGGTTGGTCTGGAAAGCCCCGCTAGAGCTGAGAACTTAGTTCAGTGGCCTCAGTCACTGCGCCCCAAGACAGTGGCTGCCATGCTCTCCTGTATGTGAAGGACAGAGACGTAGATGTGCTATTTATGCCCAAACCAACCTGTGCCACCAATAGATATCTGCAAATCAATTTATTTTCAGTACAGAAGTCCACATGACACTCACCCTTGATCTGGTGCAGAACTTCCACTGTCAGTGTGTGGATTCATGTGTATGACCTAAGAGGAGGAACAGATATCAGTTATTTATTATTGCTTATAGTTCTTTCCTGGGGGAACTATTGACATCCTTAGTTTTACTCAGCCTCTCTAAATAAATACAACTCAAAGGGTTCTGAGCGTCAAGCAGTGGTGATTCATCTGCAGCAGTGTAAGTCACCGTGGTCCCCCAGAAAAGGAACAGCAAGGGAATTATACATCCATGCCTGAGCTTCCCCAGCCTCATACTGTACACACAACTTTCTCAATGATTTAAGCACACAGGACTGTGATCGAGAGTGGTAAACTCACCGTCTAACACACAACTATGCCAACACACGTCACGCTTCCCTTGCTACCACAAGCAGGAGATGAGGACAAAAGAGAGCAGAGAGAGAGCATGGACAGATGAAGCCAGCCATGTCTTAAGCTGCCACGGTTAAATTCAGGAGTAAGAAGTAAGATCCAGTGCTCTTCCTAAATGAAATCTGATATAATCGACGTGATTAAAATTCCTGATTTGGAATCCCTGAGGTAAATAGCTCGGCTCATGCTTAAGAGCTAAACCTTTCAACAAGAACATTCAAGTTTAGGAAATGGTTTGAGGTAAAAGAAAGCAAGGCAGAAACCCAGCCTGGAAGAATGTCTCGATCCCCACAGCGGTCTGGCAGGTTGTTTCCCGAGGGTTAAAGACACGTGCCAGAACTGCAGTATAGGCTTGTGAAATGGAAAATGAAAGGGGGAAACTAGCTAACTTCATAGACAGTTTTAATCTTAAAATAGAGTTGGTTTAAATGAGCAGTATCCTGCAGAGAGCAGCCACTGTATATGCTCGTTTCTGCTCCAAAGACTTCTCTGCTGCCCACCACTGGGAGATCTGTATGAACACGATCACTAAGGGCTGTAATTTAAAACTCAGAACAATGCATTAATAAATCTGATGAATAACACAATGAGCACAAGCCAGACTTGGGAGCTGCAGTAAATGCTGGAAAGCTGATGTGGCTACAAAAACTTTGTCTCATGACCAGCCTGGGTTGCTTTTACATGAGTCACCTGACCTCAGAACGTGGGCCTGCGAGGGCTGGGCTTTCCAACTACCCTTATTAGGGGGTTCGTGTTTCTCAAGTTTCACACTGCTGGACTGTCATTCCAAAAAAATGACAATGCGTCTGATGGAAGCATCACCCAGGGGTGGCCAGTGATTCATCTTGAGTGCTGTGATAAAATTGCACAAGTGTTTTGGTTACTAGATAAGCAGGATGCTAACATGGTGACTACACTTACAGGACTCTCTAATGTGGTATTGAAAGAACTCAGCATATATTTGTGGTTATGTTTTCACTGCATATCAAACATGTCTGCATCAGAACAGTAAGTCAGGTCCTCATAACTGAATCACTGTAAAATGGCTAAAATAAAAACAGAAGTACAATATACCAACTTAAGGGTCCCAATTTATTGAGAGATGTGCAAGGACCACCCTTGCTAAAAGCTAATGAAAAATATCCTTTCAGAATATCACTTCTAGTGTTAAATGTAAATCCAAACTTACTCAGATGCTGTGTCTTCAGACCTTAGATTTGAGGTTTGAATTCTGAAGCCTGTCTAGATCCAGATTTAGGATTTAGTTTCTAACCCATCTTGACCTATTACCAACTTCATATATACCCTTCTCCCCACCCCTCCCCAAGGATATCTTTTCTTTAATGTAAAAAAGGAAATGTTCTTTTTGAAAATTTCAATCTTATTTCAATGGTTCCTAGCTGCTGAAATCTGTAGGGCTGCATTTTAAGCTGCATTTTAATTTCTAAAGATATTTAAGCAGTTCTACTCCTATTTTTAAAATAAAAAAACATAATCTATTCCTCATGTACAAATAGCTCTACTATAGGTGAAGTGAGCACTGGCATGCGAGTGACTAGAATCCAGAGACAAAAATTTTTACTAAATGCTATTTCAAATTTCTTTTCCCTTCTGGGGCAGGGACACTATGAACCAAATCTTTAATCTGAGTGACTGATATGCCAATTTATACCACCTTTGGCTTTGATCTTTCAGTCCTACCACAGTGTAAATTTGGCCTCATATTTAAAACTTGGAAAATCCCCTGGTTACAACGTCTGCTTTTTCTCACTTCCCATTCTGAAATAGTTGTCTTTTTTGTGGTTCCTTTGAGAAGCATAGCCCAGCATCTCCTCTTGAACTTTTATTTATTTGTGTTTAGAAAACTAAAGACCACTGCTTCAAGATTTTTCTTATTATTACATTGCAACAATTCACATGGTAGAGATCTCAGTGAATTCAAAAAATTCATGTGTGCATTCCAAAAAATGCAAGTCTGCATGACTTTTAAGTACCTGCTAAAGTCTCATTAAGCTCGTGCCTGAAGTAAAATCCACCTAAGTATTTTGCTGAATAGAGCCCTTTTGGGTTTGATCCAATGCACATTGAAGCCAGTCAAAAATTCCCATTGACTTCAGTGGGCTCCCAGCCGATTCCTGGGAGGTACTGAGTGTGTGAAGTTCAGCACTTCTCCTGCCAAACTTCAGTTCTTGCTCTGACATGTGTTCTTTAGGTTTTTTACACTGTCTCCTCTCAACAGAGAAATATAAAATTTTTAAGGCCTCCCTGAAAGACCAGAAGAGTTTTTCAGCACAGCTTTAAATGCACTCTTGTCAAAACTGAAGCATTTCAAAACCATTCATTTCCTCCTATGAGAAACATAAAACCAAATAGTTTCAGGTCTAATATATAACTTTAGGGCTGATAAATGCCATTGCAGCTTTATAATTTTGAGGTTATGTTAGTAATTTTATACAAATGTTCAGGACATACGTG
Organism: Pandion haliaetus; assembly: GCA_013401275.1. Taxonomy (NCBI): domain Eukaryota; kingdom Metazoa; phylum Chordata; class Aves; order Accipitriformes; family Pandionidae; genus Pandion; species Pandion haliaetus. The sequence continues at coordinate 64,239 of VYZV01035853.1, read as the reverse complement.
CATTACAAATCCTAGATACATGTATAAACACAGAATAAAAACACACACTATTGTACATATTTACAATATTCTAATGGTTTAAATAGTTAACAAAATGTTTTTCTTTTTCAGAATTTCATAAGTTTGGGTTAATTTGGAAATTTTTAAATAGAAACATTTTCAGTTCAGATTAAAACCAAATTTCTAAATGTTCAATTTTCCATAGAAGAGAAATTCCATTTTTCTGTTGACATCTTCTAGAATACTTCTAGATGATGTAGCTTTTTATACTTAGTTCTCCCTCCAGCCTTTTACTAGCAAACATGGAAATCCACTTTTCAACATCCTCTTTTATTACAAATACTTCTACATTATGTATGCAAGCAGTATCAGAACAGAGTACTCAACTTGCATAAATTAATCTTCCAAGTTACAGTGCATCAGATATTCATTTTAAATGGGAGCTCACAGCTAATCATAGTCCACCTCAGACTTGGTGATTTATGCTATGACCATCCTGTTGATTAGTAAGTACAAGTACACGTGGCACTTTCACCTTGGCTTGCCTGTTTGAAGCAACTTAGAAACACTAATAAATTCCTCCTTAAATAAACTTGCAGTTAAATAAATGGACTTTGTATGCAATGTGACAAGCTAAGCTAAGTTCTGCAGAGAAGAGCTCTGGTTTCTGGGCATTGTGTTAATTTTGTGGCAGCTTCATTACATATAAAAATTGAGAGTCAAATCTTAAGAAGTTTTAAGACCGCCGAAGCTCTGAAGTCTAATGAGCTATACTGGTTCAATGCAGTTGGAGATGTGTTCAGTTGAATATGAAATTGAATAATAGGAACCGAATAAAAGGAAGCCTCTGTTTTATTAAAATAATGTATTCCATTTATTTTTTGTGGTCCCTGATTTTTCAAAAAGCCTCTTTGCTTTCTTGCTGTCTTCTCATTGAAGCTGTTGGGAGAGTGCTTGACGCTTAGATGGTGGAGATGGAGAGCTGGCACCCAAGAAGGTGTAGGAGGAACCCTGAGTTTCTCAAACGGTTTGAGTCATAGGATATACCTGCTAGAGGAATCAGGACAAAATTTAATGACAGTTTAAGTTTATCACTTGGAGATTTCGCAGTTACTAGGCCATCAGGGTACACAGAGCATGACATGTCTTTCAGATCCAGGCACAGATTGACCATAGGGACTAAGGGGCCTGTTGCCCCATCTCCAGAAGCCACTGGGGGAGAAGCAAGGCACCACTGAAGCTCCTGCCCATAGCTGCCTGAGGCTACACCACAATGTCAAGAGCCTGGGGACAAGGGCATTGCCCTTGCTGGATCCCTACCTACGGCAGCCAGTGTGAGCTGCTAGCACACTCCTGGTTTGGTATGGAGCTGGGCATCCAAACACTGCTTCCCCTGAAATATCTTGGCTCTCCGGAGAGTACCCTGCTCTTACCCCACCACCCTCACAAGGGAAGGACTCAAATATTTCTTATCAGTTATTTGTATGAGAAGCCTTACCCACATGTTTACAAATGCAGACGCGAAGGACTGTGTTTATTTTGAGTGACAGTTGAGTTATGAACTGTTCTCCACACCTGGAATATTATATAAAGCCTAGTGGCAGAAAGAAAATAGAAAAGAAAGTGAGAAAGAGAGAAAGGTAGCAATAAAAAAGAAAGTCTGCATTTATAGAGTGAGCTCTATGTGAAAGATGAGCGGACTGAACATTCTTCATTTAGAAGAATAGAATTTAAGGCTCTATATCTGCGCTTGGGTAGTCACAGTACTGGCTTTAGATTGGCCTTTAACCATAATAAGGATCCAAAGTGTGAAGAGAAAAAGGAAAATAATTGTCAGTCTTATCCTTCAAACATTTTTTCCTCCTCCATCTTCTCTCCCTGCCTGTTTGTTCACAGCAATGGCTCTTCCGAGTCAAAGAGAAAATCTGAGAAAATGATGAATTGAAAATCACCTGTTGATCCTATTTTGGATTTGTCCTCTCCCACACTAAAATCAGTGGTGTTGTAATTAACTACTTCAGTGTGGTGCACAACCTGATCCTTGTTTTGCAAGGACCTTGTCCTTCAATCATTACCGGTCAAAGCAAAACTTCCTGCAATTTCATTCAGAACAGGACTAGGATATAGATCCTTTTTTTTTTTTTTTTTCAATGTGAAGCAGTACTTGCTAGGATAAACACAGGCAAAGTAGAGAGGTTATTGGTCCAGTTCAGAGAATACCAGAGAGGTATAAGTTCAGTGACTTCTTTTACTCCATGAGAAAAATAACATATTAATTGGGATCTTTGTTCCCCAAAGGGAAAGCAGTCATGTTCTTTACATCAAGATTTGAAGAAGAAAAAAAAAAGAAAGAGAGAAAGAAGAAAACCTTAAAAACAAAGGAAAACCCAGAGACATGTCTCTCTCGGATCACTACTGCAGTACCTGGAGAAGGGGGGAAAGTGGGAGGCTGGTGAGTAAGAGGAAAAATGTAGATAATTTTTTTAGAGTACACTTGATGGATAGCTTCTTAAAAAGAACTGCTGGTCAGGATTGCTGCAGAGCAAACCAGAGGTGCACAGCAGACTCTGTCCTTACCCTGTGTCAGCGGTGTCCACAGGCAGGGGATCATAGAAATATTACAAAAGGGAGAAGTGCCAAAAACTGCTGAGTCTACAAGTGGAGAGAGAAAATGAACAGGAGAAAGCAGAGAAAGCCTCCACCCTTTGTGCTTCCCTGGTCTCTTAAGTTTAGCAAGTGCTTTTAAATCCCCTCACTGGATGTTTCCCAGGTGCTTCTCTGGCAACGTAGACCCCCCATAGACTAATTAAACCAATAGACAGTAATTTATACTACTGTAATTCACACAACGCCTCTTCATCGTTCCAGGATAATCCCAAACATTTTCCTTCTTAGCAGAGCATTAGCTTACGTTGTACAGATATCTACATAAAGGCAGCTTACCAAAATACCCAGCTGTAACAGCATTGTACACAGAAGTTTAATAAATCCTTTTACTTTCAGATAATTTAATAGAGTCAGTATTATAACAAATGCATGAAAACATGAGCTTTTAAGCTTAGCATCTCACCAGCAGTATTTCTCTCCCCATTTTATCAGCAAGCTATACTAACGGTTACGCCAGAGCAAGCACATCACGTTTTTTCTCTCTCAGATGACACTGCTTGGCCAGACTACGATGCTTGGCTGCAAACCAACAACTCCCCTTGACTCTCAGACAGGGAAGGTGGGGGAAAGAGTGGGCTACATGGGTAACTAGCACATGCCTGATTTCAGAACAGCAGTTAATAATGAACAGCATAGATATCTTGTCCAGGACAAGGCTGTGTTGTTTTCAGTTTGGCTTTCCAAAATGAAAGTGAATTAGACTGTCACTCTGTAATGCACACTACTTCTTTACTTGCTGCATTACTGGTTATGCACTTGAAGCCTGAACTAGGTGCAACTGTTTCAGACTAATTTGAAGCTTTGTTTTAGATTGAAGGCATTTTTTAACTTTCTGTTATTTTTCCCTTCATTAAGAGTAGATCATGCATTTAAGAACATCTACAGAAAGCTTCAGGCTCTAAAAACTTAAAAATAAAAGTTATCTCCTAAGAAGAATATATGTTAGTAAAGAAACTGCCAAATGTTGCATAATAAGAAATTAATTAAAAAAAAAATATTTTTTCTTCCTAACTTTCCACTCCCTGCCCTCAAGACTCCAGCAATGCTTGGGAGCTGTTCTGATTATCCTCTTAGGCAACTGCCTTAAAACTAAGTAAATCCAGGGCAACAAGTTTTTAAAAATTTCTTTGTCTTTGTCCCAAGGTGGAAAAATATCTCATTAAACATAAAGTCATGACAGAGTAGGGATATCTGTGATTGTCCGGGTTATCAGCCAAAGCAGGAGTGGTATGTCTTACCATGTGGTACCACTGGATTCCAGTTGCACACACTATGCAAAATGACTGGGCGCACTGTAACAGCTATATGCAATAGGTCTGATACAATGGCTCAAGGAACGCAGCTCTCCCCTTAGTTATTCAGTAACTTCTTATGACATGTCCAATTGTACAAGCTGTAAGAAACTATGTTTCTTATTTGAAAAAGATAAAGCTGTTCAATAAAGATTAGGGACTTTGTGGGAGTATTATAGAGACAGGCAAGTACTAAAACACTACACACCCGCCTGTATCTGCATAGTGATAAAACCGGGGAGAAAAACTATGTGGTAACAGGGTAAAACACCCATTGCTTTCCGATACCAGGTGAGCTGAATCTTTGGGAACCACCCATGAATAAACAGTCCAGATTTTGTGGAAGGGCATAGCTGATTATTCAGCAGCTCCAGTTTTTATTATGGAAAAGATGCTCAAGCATCTTGCCTACATGCAGTTGTTCCAGTTGAACAAATTTTCCTTTTCTTTTTCCCTTCATTTTAATAATTTTAATGATTATTTTAACAGCATAATTATCCTGGCTAAAATCATGAGAAGTTGTACGTGCAGTCTGGTCCCTAAGTTCACTGAAATTTGGTTTAATTTGGCCAAACTAAGATGGGAGGGGTGTGGGAAGCATGGAAACTGTGGTGGTTTCCAAGACTTTTGATATAAAACCCAGCAGTTTTTGCAGATAATTTACTCTGAGGTTTAGGTGTTAATAGATGCCAGAAGTCAAGACAGAGTAGAGAGGGAGATGAACCCATGGAGTTTTCAACTGGAAAGAGTTTGAAAGAATCCTCAAAATTGTTAGTTCCTGAGTTTCAAATGGATCTAATTACTCTTATGCATATGGCTGAGTCACTTCTGAGCAGCTTCTAGTGCCCAAACGCGGCTGTGTGGAGATGCACAAGGACTTGAGAAAGTCTGACCTAGCTTCAGTTTCTAATCTCATTGCTCCCTGCCAACAACAAAAATGAAAAGCTTAGAAAATAATTTTCTCTTCTGGATAAAAAAAGGGGAGTCAAAAATTTTGTGGTTTCCCCTATGCCTATCCCAGCTCTGAATTAACTCAGTACTAGTATCTATGCACAGGCCAGCACAAAGGAAAAAGCACAGAACAGCAATGATTGCTCAGCAGTCAGCACTGTACATGAGGCAGGGATTTTCCAGGTCATTTTAATCCAGTTCATCACTACAATTTGCAGGTCCAATTCTGCCAAATCAGCAAAAGTACTTCTTAAAAGAAAGCCTCACCCAGTTTTGCACAGGCAGCACTCTAAGAGTTCGCAGGGATACTAGCACTTTTCATCAGAGATCCATTGTGAATTGCCCTTTTAAATAAAGCACACAAAGATTAGAAAATTCTCACCACCGCTGGACATCTGCATATCCCCAAGTCAATTTATAACAACTGATGATTTTGCCCAGTTGAAATAGCAATATGGTCCTTGCCTATAGCCGGCCGAGGCATGAACTGAAGTGCTGCAAAGATATATCCAAGGGAAGGTTGTGACCAAAACACATGTTATTGTTTCTCATTTGTGGTTTGATTGATGTACACAGGAAAAAGTAAACAGTTTTGCCTATTGATGGCCTGGTGCACAAAAGAATAGCTGGAATGAAATCATGTAAGAAAGGGGGGAAAAAGTAAAGTAAATTGAGAAACATTTCATTGGCACTCAGACAACACTTCAAAAAACCATCTAAATAGGGGATAAGCAGTATCCAGAGTAACAGTCTGCAGCTATTGAAGTACAACACTGAGGTATTTATTTAAGACTGAACAGTACCTTGTACTGCCCTTAGTCCCGCTGAAGGCAATGCAGAGTGATTTATTATTCTGTGAAAGCAAATATAGTCTAGCTCTTATTCAGGTGAAGAAAAACAGTTCTCACTGGGACAATCTTTGGTTATCACAGAACCACAGAAAACTTGAAAGACTTTGACTTTCAAAGTCTTTTAGGGCTTCCCATTCCCATGCCCTAAGGGACATGCAACCATACCCACGCAATTCCTGACAAATAGTTCTCCTCCCCATCCTTCAGCTGCCCCAAGGTAGTTCCACGGCCTCTGCAGGTGATTTATTGTCCTCCAAGCCAATCACTTCAGCAAAAGATGCGTGCAGATATGCCCCAGGCAGAAGGAGAAGCAGCTGGTGGGCAGGGAGAGGCAGCCCACCTGCAGCCCACTGCAGCCAGCCCCGGTGAGCTAAAGGTGGGCAGCTCTCCTCGCCCCCACGGTCAGGCCAGGCTTGGCAGCACACAAGGCAGCCGGAGAAGTTGCTCATAAAATGATCTCTGTGGGTTAACAGGACCACTGGTGTTTCAGACAAGTACTAAAACACTACACACCCGCCTGTATCTGCATGGTGATAAAAGTGTGGAGAAAATCTATGTGGTAACAGGGTAAGGCACGCTATGGTTCCAGATACCAGGCAAGCTGGTACGTCTTTGTTTCATACAAGATGCTTTGAAGGGCAAGGCTGTACATGAAGCCTCTCCAGAAGCACAGGAGCTCTCTGGAAGACATGTGGTATGTGTTACATTCCTTTTAAATGGGTGCTTTGGCCACTTTAGGAAAATCTTGCCTGTTGACTAAAGCATATCTTGGGGACAAGAAAGAAATCCTTGAGGGAAAGGTTAAGCCTGCCGGAGGAAGTAAATATCAATGTAGGAGAGCTGGAGTGAAAGGGAAAAGAACAGCGGTGTGTGACTTTCTCTGTGCCTTCACATGCAGGCAAAACCCCTGTACTTTCTTTTTGCATAACGTCTCTAGCCTGCAACCCATTCTATCTAGTCCAGACTCTTAGCTTGTGTCCTGTCTCCATATGCATTCAAAGTGGTGCTCTGAAAATCATTATCCTGGCCTTGCACACTGACTGCAATCTTCTCCTGACACTCCCCCTGTGACTGACTCCTTCCCAAATGTTTCTCTGACCTTGTAATGTGTTTTTTAGTCTTCTTCTGTATCTACACCTACCCTGTCACTGACTTGCAACAGGTAGGTTGATTCTTACTTTCAGTACTATCAAACTAATTCTGGGATTTTCAAGCTGGACAGCAAGGTTATAAAATCAATGGAAACAGCCATTTGCATAGAAGTTGCTCCTTCAAAAAAGTCGTAAATATGCTGAAGCATTATGACTAGAATTGATTGCATTTGGATCTGATTGATAGTATCATTGGATCTGATGGTACCTCATGATACCACCAGTAAACCAGGACTTTTCATTCACTGAAAATGAGTTCTGATCACTGTGTAGAACTATGGCCACAGCTTCCACCTCATCTTCTCATTTTCATTAGAAACATTGCATGTATTCGGGGTGCTAGCTAGGAACTTGTACTTCACTGACACCTGGGTTCACTTCTTTTTACAATCCTGTATCCTGCTGTAGAAAGGCTTTGCTTATGCTGTTGCAGAATGTCATTGAGTATACCAAAATGTATTTGCTTGTATTTTTAATCTAAATTAAGTGTCAGAAATGTAAGCATCACACAAAAAATCTCTTTAAATAGGTTTCAGATATGATCCCTTTTCTAAAAATGACTGCCACAGTGGACATGTCTTTCTGCCAAACTAGATGTCCCTCCAATCATCACAAGTTTTGTTTTTGCCTAAAAGCAATATTTGTTCTCATGGTAGCTACATTTTCGTACTCGGCTTCCTCCTCTGCAATACGGTATGTCATCCCAACTGTAAGGTGCTGCTCTTCTTGGGCACAGCCTGTGTCTTTGTTACCTTAATTCTACCATGAAGTTAAAGATCTTTTTTATGGCAACTATCATACTTTCAAACTCTTCTTTTCCATTCTCTGCTTATCTTGACCAAGGAACTGTATAGCTTTCATTCAAGTTGTCAGCCTTTCATGTGAGACCCACAGAAGCACTCTCCAGCTCAGCTTGCTAGAACGTATCAGCTGCCCTTACTTTTTGAGCACAGGGAAGAGAGGGGGTCAGTGAGATGTGGGGCACCCAATGCACATTAAAACCCACTGACAGCTTTTCCCAGTCCCTGCCATTGGTATGGACACATCAAAGCCAGAGGTTACAAGCTCAGATGCAACACAGAGCTCTGTCTGGATGGTAAAGACTTAACTGAGTTTGGATCATCACCTATTCAGATCCCCACTAACACAGCCATGTTGGTTCTGGCAGATTAAACTAGAAAAATTGGTATAAAATTAGGTCATGTATGGCTACAAAAATAGTGGCAGTGCAGTGAAAACAGAGCTGCTGTTCAAATCTCATCCAAAAGTCTGGTCCAACATCTGCGTGATACAGCTAAGCTAGAACACCAGAATATGGTACAACGCAAAATTCACGCCCAAGATATTTAAGTGCAGCATGATGCACCAGTTAAATTTAACATTTATTAGAAAGTATATACCACTCCTCCCTGCTATCATTAATATTTCTTCTCCATTTTTACATTCATATGTAGAAACACACTGATCCTTATGTTGTCCCCCTCGTCTCACAGAAACACTATGAAACATTCATAAAAACTGTTTACCTAAAGTCTTGACTAAATTCTTTAAATTTACTATTTCAGAACTTACAGTACGTTCTTAATTAGTACTCCTATACTGCTTCAATGCAAGCCCAGATCTGTCAGTTATGAGGTTATCACTAAGGTTAACAGCTTAATTCTCTCATATCCAATCATTCAATGCTACCTACTACAATGTGACATTCTATTGCTAATAATTTTTTTGCAGATCTATATGGAATAACTGCAAATAAAATGATTTTCATACAGTTCAGTGGACCTGAATCAATAATTTTGCTAGCTGATGAACCGGCCTCCCATGTTCCAGGTTTTCTTTCCTTAGCCTGTGATGCATGGCCAGACTCTGTAAGATTGTCCATTTATCTTATCATCAACAGTTATGCTATTAAAGTATGCTTTTATGAATATGTCCTTGAAGAACTGGCTATCAGGAAACTTTTCCTTTTAAATAAAATGTTGGAAAAGATTCCTAAGTAATGTTAGAGATTCTTCTACTGGGAAAGGTTATTCAAGGTTTAATGGGACTGAAATTTTCCTTTGCAACGTACTCATTATGAGCTACTGTTGTTTGCCTTTTGAAACAAAAACGCCAGCTTGGGAATGCTGTCTTTTATTTAAAAATAAAAAAAATGAAGTGCAGCTGACAAAGTTCAGATAATTGGACAGAGCAGCAGAGCTTAAACCAACAATGTATTCAGCATACTGACATGTGATATCTTTTGAAATCTCCATAGGGTCTTTTAGCTTACAGTGAGCCATTTCAGAATCCCGGACCATTGCAGAATAAAGGGTTTGCTCTTTCAGGCTTGTGCCCATGTCCAATGATATAATTATTTTTTTCAGCTTCTGCTTTCCATCAGATCAATTCATATTCTACTTGGTAAACATATAAGTTTTTACGGACCCAGTCCAGAATGCTGCAAGTAATGCCAGAACTCTACAAAAGAAATTAAAAGCTAGAAAAATGCTATTACTGGAGCATCAGTACGGTCTGTCTTTACAGCACACTATTCTCATTAACACATAATAAACTTAAAACTGGTAGAAAGCCAATAAAACAGGGATAGGGGAAAAGGAGTGCTAAAAATGAGAGCCACTGGAATAAATCGAACAGAAGCCCAGCTGCTGGCTTCCTGCCACAATGGGTATCTCTAGGAGCCCAGCTTCTCAGGGGGGCTGTGTGGCCTGTGATTAAAACACCTCCTATTCAGGTTTAAGGTGTAAAATACTAACTGTTAAGTTTTAAAGACCATTCTTTGGCTAGTATGACTTACAGTCTGGCTGCTATGAGCTTTGCCGCATTCCCAAAGTGAAAAGACCGTCTAGGGACAGACTCCTGTTTCACACTCGTTTTCTGAACTGGATGGAACTGAATGGAGGAAAAAGAATTGAATTCTATTACCTTTCCACCTCCTAATGTGAACAGCTCTATTCTGTCCTTGTATTGAGCCCAGTACGATTTGTTTAATTCTCAAGTGAGACTGAATGTTGAACTTTACCAAGTGTTAATCTGAAATTACTGGCCAGCTGAACCAGCAGTGATGTTTAGCAAGCTACTCATTTTGCAGCAACCTGATGACATTCCAAATAACAGACTGGTAGGGCTTGTAAGAAGATTTCACCTTACCCTCATCAGGAACATCATGTAAAGCCTTTGAACTTCTGCTTAGTAAGTGAAACAAAGTTGTAACTCAATCAAATCTGCACCTCGCTTGACTGAACAATCTCAAAAAAAGTCATCTTGATCAAGCCAAGCCATCAAGAAGCTCAGTCAGCCTCCTGATGCTATGGGAGACTCTCAGAGATGCAAGACTTACATAGTGGAGGGAAGACAAGCTGAAGATGGAAGCAATAAATTCAAACAGCCATGAGAGTAAGAGCTGGAATTAATATTTGTTGCCTACACGAGCAAATGTGCTAAAAGATCCTGACAAGTTGGAGAGACTTGGTAAGCCTATGGTGGCCCGTTAACATACAATACTGTTGTCTCCAGGAGACAAAAAGATTGTGTCACATGCCCTGTGTCCCAACTTCTGTGGCCGTATTTTGAANCAAAAAAACACAAACTAAAAATACCTCCTGCTGCTTAGGTGACCCTGTGGCCAGATTTTGACCCCACCAAGATAAATGGAGCAGGCAAAGCTCTGCCAGTCCTGGAGAAAACTGTTTCACAGCAGTGAAGGAAGACATGTATACTGCTGTTCCTTGTACTGTGTTTGTCCCAGGACTGGAGGGACATGGTTTCCAAATCTGACTGCTTAACAGCTGATATGCATTCATATTGCATGAAATATGGTGGGGAGGTTAAATAAAAAACAGGATGTGGAAAAAAAAAATAAATAAAAGAAAGGCAGAAAGTCAACCAAATCAGACTCAGGATGAATTTGGAGAGTTTGATGCAGAAAAAAATGTGTGACACCCCCACAAAAAAAAGCAAACCAAGTGATTAGCATTTTAAAAATCTTTAAAAAGGTGCTTTAAAGACTATGATTTTAGTGTGAGGAGACAACCGTGAAAGTATAGCAGTAGATGTACTGAGGAAATGTACTGTGAGAAAATGCCTTCTGCGGCCCTGGCAACAAATCTGAGGTATTTCTTGCCACACTCCTCAGTTTGGCTAAATAAGGATAAAGTCACAGAAATGCAATCTAGTAAGAAGAAGATCCTGAAGCAAGACCGAGAGCTTGATTCACCCACTGCTTCAAGCTCAGTTCAGTATGGTAGAACCAAGCTGGTGTTCAAGCTGATCCAGAGAAGGCAATTGTTAGGTGAGACAGAGAACAGATAGACCTTCTAGTTAAGTGCTGGGACAAAGGAAGCGCAAACAGAAATTTGGGAGTCACTGACTGTTCAGATACTGGCAGTCACACAGTCACATGCCTAGAAGTGCTGTCACATAAGACACCAACCCATCCTATAATGTTTTATTTTACTCTTTCTTCATGGAATTGTCTATCCTATACAGACACATAAGTGTACAGAAACCAGCTACAGGGCAACTGGTCAGCATTGCTCCTAGGAAGCTATTTAATTATGAATATTTTAACATAACTTTTGTTGTTTTTCCATCTCAAAATGTCATTAGAAAAATTACCAGCAGGTACACTTCAAGTACAGCAAAGAAAAAAAAAAAGAAAGGTTAAGTTGCTGTGCATTTAACAGCAGCTGCAATTCTCCTTGCTGTGAAAGTGCGAGCAAAGTGTGAGCAAAGCCAATGGCACCGACCTTCCTGTCGTCAAAGGGACAGCAGCAGATTCTTGACAATCTCCAAGGCAAAACAAGGGAGACCTTGCAGACATCTCTCTGTAGGGGCTCTAAGCAATAGCAAAGGTTCTTTCCCAGGGCTGAATTTCTCTATTCATTTGGCATGCTTTCACAAAAGGGCTGGGTCCTTTGAGGTTATCTGCAATGCGTTTATGTTCAAAGCATTAACATACCTGTTAGCTCTGTACTCTTAGCATACTTTTATTGTTATTAAAGAGTGATTATAACTCAGAAGAAGAGGATCTTCGAGATGAGATACTGGACTGAGGTGAAGAAAGCAGGGCTCTAGGCTCTAACCTCTTATGCCACTTCAGGCAAGCAACGTTTCACATTTCTCTTAACCATATACACTTAATTCATAAGCTTTTTGAACAGAGATGATTCCTTTCCTTGCATATGTAGGTATAGAATAGCAGTACTGTCCAGCAATGGCCTAAGCCAGAATGCCTTGGCACTACCAGTTACAGACTAAGCATTTTAACTATGACACAGCTAATTTTGCAACCCCCTCTATTAATAAAACAATTAAAACCATTATATGGCAACTTTCCTTTTTATTTTTTGAGAATACTGAGCACTTATTTAAGTGCATCCATCTTTGGCTGCACTGCTTTTCAGCTTTCCAAACACAAGTGCATATTTCTTTGCCCCTATGCTAGTGATTTCCAGCCATGCGGGGCATAACATTCAGGAAGAAACTACTGTCAGCAAGCAGGTTGTGAGAGAGCACAGGAGTATTTTTAATTGCCTCAAAGAATTAAAGCAAGATGGCATTCGAGATCTTCTCACCAGCTTTAAGTATGCCAGCTGAAGAAAGCTCAAGGGAAGACAAGGCATGTGTTGATTGTCAGACTATTTTAGTAAAAGAGATTAAGGGCTATTTTGAACATTATATTGAAAGTGAATGGGTGTGATACCAGCCAAGGTGTGATATTGTTAGTAGGCACATTCGCATGCCATCCTAGTAAACAAGCTACATACCTATTGTCCATTGGCAGGCACTTCCAGCCCCGAGGCAGAGTAGAGATTTAGTCCCGTCAGCTTCAGGTCGGTCCAGTACTACGGTACCACAAAGTCCTGCAGGATCCCTGCACTCCTCCTCTCAGTCCTGGACTCGTCCCCATGAGAGAGTTGTGGATGGAATTTCTCCCTTTCCAGGACACATCTACACTGGGAAACGATGGCAGAAGGCTCTTGCAGATTTACAGGAAAGGCACAAACTTGGCCACACAAAGATGCTGTAGATTGTGACAGCTATATATGCACAAAGCTTGATAAACTCCCGTAAATGTATTATCTGCCTGGCCCCTTGCAGTGCTTCAGCTATTTAATCTAAAAAAACCTGCCTTCTTTTTAAGACAGAGTACTTAGCTGACCTTTCTCTGCAAAAGAATCCACTTTATTTTGACGTTACGCATGAAATTGGCTCCTTCGCATTAAGGATGCGAAAGCTTGATGGTGGTGCAAGATTCATGTAAGCGAACGACCTGATCTAAACTCAGCAGAACTACTCCTGCCTGTTCCAGTAAGCTTTCCACGGGTGCACAACTGCACATCAGTATCCCCAGCATGTTATAGGAACCTCGTACTTCTGAATAAAATAAAAGATAAGAATTATGGCAGTCTATAGAGTGAATCATCCTCACTGCATGAAGAGAGAGTATGTGAAATAATTTGTATCATTTTAGAACACCATTTCCCTTTTTTACTAAATACAAGTCCACTCATCCCTTTGGTATGTGTACAAGCGGTGTTTCTATTTACCATTGCCCACTTCTCTCAGAACTTCTGCTCAGCCTAAGAGCTTATTAATGGGCAGACCAAATATGCTTCTTTAACCAGTTTTGTCAATCCTGGGTTCTGCACTGGAATAGTTGTCTGTACCCAGCAAGGACACCACTCAGCAGAAACTGCAATTATTCAGCAGTTCTGCTGAATAAAAATGGGGCAAACAGGCAAAACTATTTTAAAATGTTGTTTATGCTAGTCTAAACTATGCTCAGCTACACAAGGTTACCCATATTTGAAATACACAGAATTGGCCTTTTGTGGCAGCTGCAGTTCATCTCCTGCACAATGGCAATGGGGAAAAGAACAAAGTGTATCAGCACTAGGAATATTTTAAGAGGACTAAGATTAAATTTAATTGCCTCATTTTAAAAGATCAGTTTATCGAATCCACTGTCTTACTCCCAGTTAAAATAGCTAGAGAGCATTTTTTTCACATGTTAAGGCAGACAAAAGCCGCTTCTACTTTGCCTGGGATAAAACATACATGAGATGTACTGTTCATTCGCCACTTCTTCCAACCTCACCCGTGAATGCTTGTGGCTGTTGAAGTAGGAGTTTATGGCAACCTGTTTCTAGGATCATGAGGCTGATAGCTCTTTCTTTGCCTCTACTTCGCTACAAATAGGAGAGTAAACAGCCCCAGATGTAACACTTCTTCTTTGCCTAGTTGCTAAGGGGTAAAAGTGAAGATTTAATCAGTCTTTACACTTTTGTATTTTTTAAATTATTTAACTTTTATTACTGTTGCACCATTTATACAATTACATATAATTTCAATGCATCCATTGTACATTTTGCTTTTTTCATTTGTTTTCCAATGAGTGTGTGTTGGTGTCTGTGACACAGAATGGAAGAGAAACTGGAACTGCAATGAACGCAGACTTTTTCATTTCCACTGACCAATAAACAGAACTACAGGTGCACCCAACCACGGACATGCATTAACTCGTCATGAGAAATCTAGGTAGGCTAAGTAGGATGAGAATGCTTTTTACTCCCAAAAAATATTTGGAGAGGAAGAATTGGAGGATTGGCATTGAGAAATATGTGGACAGCTAAGTGGGTTTTGTCTGAAAGTTGGCATTCATCCACTGCATAAAAAAAATATCAAAATAAGAAAGGCTGTAAATAAAAAAAACCACAGAAAATACTGCTTTCATAAAGATCTGATTGCCTTGGCACAAACCTAGTGGGCAGAATCAAACGCATCACTCCCAAACCCCATTACAGAACAAAAAGAAGATTTTGATACATTGGTGGAGTGCATTTTACAGCAGTTCAGATACAAAAGATGTGCTGTACTTTCAGACATCCATTTATTTTACTTTTTTTTTTTTAATCCAGGATTGTGTCAAGTTGGCAGAAAGTATATTAGATATTTCCCCACAAAAATACTATTTGGATTCTCCCCCCTCCCTCCCTCCCAACTTGATGGGACATCCTTTTCATTTTTTCCTTTTTTTTTTTTCTGCTTTTCTTTTTGGGCAATACGCATTTGTTATTTCAGATCTGAAACGAGTTAGTATAGCTGAAAAAATAAAAAAAAGACACAGGTTGTTTTAAGTGGTTGTTTCAACAGGCTGTCCAATTTAATCTTGCACTGCTATGGTTTGATCCGAATTAGTCGCTGGAACTTCAGAAGGTTTCGCTTCCTCTGGTGGGGCTGCAGGGTCCGAGGCCTTAGCAGTGGAACTAGGTGCTGCTGTTGCCGCGGTCTCCTTGGAAGAAGGCGCAGCCTCGCTGCTGCTAGGTTTTGAGTCTGAAGCTGGGGCCACTTCACTTTTAATTTCTTGGGCTGCGGGCGTTGCGGGAGCCTCAGTCTTTTTGGCTTCCCCTTCCTCTTTGCTCTTGTCATCTGCTTTGCTGGGAGCTGTGGCTTCTGAAGGCTGGGAAGCTTTTGCATCGTTGCTAGGCTCAGAAGTTTTGGGTGCTTCGCTACTGGCAGTGGGAGCAGAGGCTGCAGTTGGCTCCTCTTGCTTGGGTGCCTGTTCGTTGTTCTTCTGTGGCTCTACTTTCCCATCGACAACAGCCTCCGACTTCTCTGGTTCTGGTTTCTGGGTTTCTTCCTGGGTCACTGTTTTCTCCTTCTCCCCTTCTTTTTCTTCCGTCTTGTTGGCAGCGACCTGAGTATCCTTTTCGCCCTTCTCCTCCTTGTTGTTCTCCTTCACTTCTGTGGTCTCCGTGGTTTGCTGAGCATCCTCAGCCTCCTTTGGAGTCTCCTCTTCCTCAGTTGCTGCTCCTTCAGCCTTCTTGTCTTTGTCTTTAGCTTTTTCATCATTGACACTGTACCCCTTCTTCTTCTTGCTCAGTTTGCCTCCCATGTTGGAGCTCTGTAACAGAGAAGAGAAGGAGATGGTTACCCAGAGCCCAGCATTTGAGAGAACCAAAATCAGACCAACTGAGGTGCAGGAGAAAAACTGATGCTGGCTGCTGAAAAGGAGACTACATCAGGTTCGGTCAGGCGTTATCAGCTGAACACACTGCCGCTGCTGAGCACCACTGCCGCTGAGCTTAAGTCCCGCTCAGCCCTGCAGCATTTCGGTCAGCAAACCCCCTTCTGCCACATCCCCCTGTGAAGGGTCTTTCTCCGAACCCCTCCATCCCTGGTTACTTTTCAGACGAGATGGAGGGGAGGTACTAACAAGATGATGGAGGACTAACGTACACCACAATCTCTTGTGTCCTGAGCAAGGGCTACAAAGGGTGGAAGTGGAAAAAAGACATATTTATGTTCAGGCTGGGCACAAACTGAATTTGACTCAATCTTGGCAGCCACCCCTGGTTAAGACAAAGTCCACTCTCACTCTAGAAAAGGCTATGAACAAGCTTTTCATTAAGGTTTGGAAAAATCAAAGCAAGCCTAGAGTCAGTGAGCAGGCTGATGTTCTCCGTAAGACGGAAGACTGCATCTACTCGTTCTGCTTTCTCGGCCTGTTACCCCCCAAGCCAGCTTCCACTGCAGATACAGCCGATGTGCAGGGTTGATGGCACCCGGAGGCCAGGAGCACGTGCCTCCCTCACCCAGAGGGGTACGGGAACCACCATCCAGCACCCCAGAAGCAGGAGCAGCTCCCAAGCAAGGACAGACGTCCCCACACAGGGAGCCCCACGCAGCCCCTTCCCACCCCACAGCTGCCCCCACAGCAGGAGGGGAAACGCAGAGCCTGGAACACAGCAAGCCTGCAACCACTCAGTAAGACAACAGAAGCAAATATGGGCCCTTCTGACTACAGGGTTCCGTGTGGTATGTGACATTACGCCATAACAAATGGGGGGAGGGAAGAGGGTTGCATGCGTCGTAGCCTCTGCTCATGGTTTTCAAGCATGACAAGCGATCAGGTACACAGTTCAGTTGTTTAAAAGAAGTCGAGCACGTGTGCAACTGTATCAGCATTTATATACCCTTCATGTGGGAGTCTTAACTAAGAATATACAAAATCTTTCACAGTACTTCAAAGCAAACTTTGTCTATTGAAACAGAAGGAGACACCTACAGATGCATTGGGTCAATAATGAACACAAAAACCTCTATGACTGGCTAAAACAATTATGCTTCTGGTATTAAAACAAATATATCATTCATACTCAATGAAAAGTTAAGAAAAAAAAATGTCCTAGTTTCATACTATTTGAAAATTTGATTTTTTCAAGGTACTGCCAAACAAATGTTTAAGACCTTCTCCAGGGGAGATAAATCATTTTAATTTTCTGTTTTGCAAAGGCAGATAGACATATAGGCCCCATATTTTTCACACACTTGCCAAAATTGTGAAAACAAACCAGTAAAAATTCATAGGAGTGCTCATAGAAGGTTGAATATTAAATAATTTTAAATACCACTAAGAACTAGCTGCCTCTCAGTCAATTTTCTGCTAACACAGATACAAGGCCCAAGCACAGCCCAACAGCAGACTTTCCACGTCTTTGGCAAAAATGAAATATTACGGTCAGCAGAGACCCCTCTGATTTCAGCTCTCAAAACCAACAATTTGCAAATACTGCTGAAGATTAGCACACAGCCCTGCAAAATGATAATGTAATGTTACTGAAACACTACTTTGTTGTCTGAAGTTTTATGGGGAACAGCAATAAAAAGATTTACTTCCACAGAGCCACAGCTGAGCAATCTAATCTCTACCTTCGTGGCAGAGACAGCAGCTTTTTAGGTATTTAGGGCAGGCTATGGACATTAGTTTGTTATCTGACAAATTTACAGGCTTCTTGATACTCCATAAATATTGCTCCAGCTTACTGTTTATGTATAGTTACAACCAAATACTTTGAAAGGGCTTTTGCAAGTCAGCAGGATCAGAGATTTATACCAAAGTCAAAGTTGTATCCCAATTTGCAATCCCTAATTAAGCCTGTATTTGTTCCCCGGAAAAGCCCAGGTACTGTGAGCCTAATTTCATTTGCTGTATCTTCTGTATTATTCTAGATATTGCTATTTCGTGGATAGTAGTAACTCACCACATTTTATATTTTCTTCCACAAAAAGCTTTTAACCTCAGATACAGCTAGCTACAGAATGCGTCTGCCAAAGGACCTCTAATAAGCAGAGAAGAACGCATATAAGAAATGTGCTCCCAAACTACGAAAAGAAACATGCACTGTCTTTGCTCGGAGGTATACTGTGAAATTGCTGCATCTCAATTTGCATCACAGCCAGCTGGCTCAAGATACTGGAGCAGAAGACGGGGAAGAGGTGCAGAGACTATCATTATGCTCTATTAGTAAATATTTACGCTTACAAATGGAGTGCCACCTTCCAGCATAGTTTCAACTACTTTATAACAGAATAGATTCCCTCTTCGTGACACTGAATCTCACATCTCCCTATTTAAAAGTCGCCTAGATCATCACCATAATAGCTATGCCAGGCTATCATGCAAAAGCACAGCAACCATCAAGGTCATCGCCCAGCCCTG
The DNA here is from genome assembly GCA_013401275.1 of Pandion haliaetus. Lineage (NCBI taxonomy): Eukaryota > Metazoa > Chordata > Aves > Accipitriformes > Pandionidae > Pandion > Pandion haliaetus. The sequence continues at coordinate 45,821 of VYZV01035853.1, read as the reverse complement.
CAGGTAGCAACGCTATGATGTTCCTTTCCCCCTGTATCTGATTACAAATACTACTCCTCCTCTCCCCAGCCTCCTGATAACATATCTGGGCTCCACTGCCTCAAACAGATGCTGATTTAGACCCTGTCCCACCTTACCCGTGCCTGAAGCACAGCTCTGAACCACCCAATGCAAAGAGTCTCAGGGCGCAGCAGAGACAAAGCAGACCTTAAAAAGTATTTCAAAATTACAACCAGCTGTACCTGGAAGCAAAGTGGCACGTAGATCAAGCCACTTAAACATCTCTGTGGCTGTGCTGGATGTTCTTGCAGGGATAATCCTGCCTGGTGCCACACAAAAGTGAATCTCAGGGAAGTGTCTCCCAAGTGAAACAGACAGTGAAGTGCATGAAGTCGTTGAGGTATGTATTCATACGGTGTAAAATCCACTCTGTACTATTACCTACATATTAACACTTGCAAGAGTACAGACCTTTTTGCTCCCCCCCCCCCAGCAAAGGACTAAAGTTTAACAAAAAGGAGATAGGCTGTCTGTCCCAGCGAGACTGATGGCCCTGGCCCCATTGCTCAGCCTCTCCCACTTCCCCTGCCTCTCCCTAACCCCCATAACCATTGCATCCACCTTGTGAATGACAGACCCAGAAAAAAAAATTGCCTACAGCTCTTTACGATACAGGCTGAACCCCAGTATGGCTTCACTTATTTGCACTACCACTGACACGCAGCGGTTTTGAGCTAGCTCTAGCAGCTACCAGCTGAGTTCAAAGCACTTTTGTAGCAAGCATGTCCAAAAGGACGATCCTTGCAAGTTTTGGTGCTGAGCTCCATTCCTGTAAAACGGCACAGCATTTGATGGCTGTGCCTCTTCACTACTGGACAGAAAAGGGTCGAGAGAGAGACAGTCTAGAAGCAGATTTTATACAAGAAGTTGCAATATAGCAGTAATTTTCAGGGAACTTGGACGAACCAGTTGGCAGACCAGTGCTTCAGAAGAGCAAGGTTCAACCCAACACTTCAAAGTTATAATAGACTTCATCTGCTTCTCGGTGTGCTCAACATTCCTTGACTTTATTGCTCATCTCATGGAAGAAGAAACAGATCCAGAGACCACTGTGGAGGACTTCTCCAACAGGAGAAGGTTTTCTTCAGTTTCTAAGAGCTGCTGTTCATTGTGCTCATCCTAAAGTTTCCATTTTCCTGCAGAAAGCAGAAGAGAACTAGAGAGCTTGCAAAATTATCTTTCTTATCGTATAGAAGAAATAATCGGACTATATTTGTATCACAAAATACCAGGTCTGCAGCTCACCTAGAGCAGATTAAGCACTTTGAGAACTGAATATTTGTGATAATCAGGAATTTCTGGGATAACAGTGTCAAAGAAAGAGTTAATGTCCATAAGGCCATAATACAGCAGGAAGAAGAACTCACAGAATGTTTCAGATTTTACACCTGAAGACTGAGCTGATCTGATGGAGATGAGTCCCTGGAATACAGGCAGCATACATTTGTACAGTTTGGGAAAAAAAATATTATTTCAAAGTTTTATATTTCAAATTGTGCTTCTATATTGAAAAAGTCCCTAGAATTAGACTCTTACTATCTTTGGTTTTTGGCAGTAGAGATTAGTCTGCCCAATTCAATTTCTTATGTGCTTACAAATTTCTAAACGTTTCATTTAGCATACACTTTCACATCCCATGAAAGGGTCTGACTGTTACACAAACGGACATGCTATCACCCTCATTCTCAGTACACAGAACAGTGCAAAGGACAAAAACACAGATACCACCTCTATAGTCGGATTGCCAAAGCTAAACTTCCAAAACTCCTCTTCAACTTCACGTGACGTGTGGGGAGCTCAGTCCACCTCCAGAAAAACCAGTTCAGGAAGACAATAGGTGTCTTCTGAAATCCCACTGCCTTCAGCGCAACGTAGGCATGTGCGGTGGGTCAGGCCAAAGTACCCCTTGCACAAGCCTGTTCCCAGGCATGAGTTATCTCACATCGCCTGCAGACAAGAGCTGTAAAATGCACATCCCTCCCAAGGCAGGGTTTCAACACTCCAAATCAAAGGAAATACCGATCCCAGAAACTGCCCCACCCCCTAGCTGCTCAAAATAAATGAAAAGGTCTTGAAGAAACCATTACAGATCTGTACCTCATTGATTCAGCCTACACCTCTGTTTAAAAAAAAAAAAAATTAAAAAATCAAGTTTTTATAAAGGGACATATATAGCAACTTAAGGAAACAAAGAATTTCCAGACACAATTTTCAAAAGATTTTCTGAAACTTTTATAAAAGAGAAAAAAAAAAAAGAACTCACGACTTCTCAAAATATTCAGTACAATTTCATTATTCCCATTACATACACACACACACACACACTCAAAGACACTCCTATCTCACCAGCCCAGGTCAATCAGTTTACCAGGTTATGTTAGAAGATGTCTGTAGCATACACCTAGATAGAATTTGACTCGCTAGCCTTGTCTTTTAGCAACCAGGCCATGTTTTTCTTTCTCAATTATCCTCACAGATCTTCCTTTTCTTCTGATGTTACTTGGAATTAATAGAACAGAAATGCTAGGTCTCACTCAGGTTCAAGCCTCTTCATACCTCAGTAGTAATGACCTTTCTTTTTCTTCCCTTCCCTTCCCTTTTCTTTCTCTTCTTTTCTTCTTTCTTTTCTTTATTCTTTTTTCTTTTCTTTTTCTCTATTCTTTTTCTCTTTTCTTGTCTCCTCTTTTATCTTTTTTCTTTTCTTTTCCTCTTTTCTTCTCTTTTCTTCTCTTTTCTCCTCCTTGCTCCTCTTTTCTCTTCTCTTCTCTTCTCTTCTCTTCTCTTCTCTTCTCTTCTCTTCTCTTCTCTTCTCTTCTCTTCTCTTCTCTTCTCTTCTCCTTTTTCTCTTTTTTCTTTCTGTGTCCTTCTCTTTCCCTCCCCTCCTGTCCCCTCTTGTTCTGTGTTCTTTGCATTTCAGAGCAGCGATGGGAACGAGCTCTCCTACAGTCAGGCAGGTTGTTGGTGCTGGTGCAAGGGAGGCAACAGGAAAACACACCACCTCTCCCTTCCAAAGCAATGGCTGGTGGTAGCCCACGGCTCTGCCACGAGGGGCCGGACACCCCATGCAATGGCACACCTGCTCATGGCAATTCCATATATCCGAGGGTAACAAGATGCTAGTTCATCAGATGCACACAGCAAAACATGGCCTGTGGTCTCCACGTGCCCTGGTTGTTCAAGCCAAGTCCTTAACACTGAAGAATCTGGTGTGTTTATTGCTGTGAGACACATGATAATAAAGTGGGAACATCTCGGCTTGGCACTTGTGCTGTTTTCTTCACGGACCACAGATAATTTTTTCTCCTTCCCTCAGCATGTGCACAGTCCTGTAACTACTGTGCCTCCTTTCCTTCCTCCAAAGCCTCATGAATCTCGAGATTTAGTAAAGGAGTGTAGAGTAACAGAACAGTGAATGCTTACAACACAAATTGTACTAACTTGATTTTCTAACCTTGATCTTTAAAAGAAGCCAATTCCAATTTTGGTACTGTCCTGTTTTGTTTTAGTATGCAGCCAATAAGGAATTCTAAGAAGTAATATTGCCAAGTCTAAGGGTTTAATTCTCAGCCAGATTTCAGTTCTATTTTCCTCTGGTGAGAAGAAGAATACATTTGATGCAAATTTCCTTAAAAAAAAAGAAGAAAGAGGAACTTCAATTTTTATATTATTTTAAAATTCCTGGGGACACATACACCACACTAAAATGGAAGGATGATGTGCTTTTTTTAATATGGGCCATTTGTCATTAATATATCTAAATTATGATCATTGATAATAGACTCCAGTTCTGAGAGTTATAATAATTTAAGCACACTGCAGGCTGATATCAAATTGTGCTCGGCTATTTAAGAACGTGTACTTGAGTAACTGCTTCATTTGAGAAGCATAACGTACTAATAATACAGCAAGTTATCAGAAAATTTAATAATCACCTGACACTTATTTTGAGAGCAAATTAAAAAGTTGTACCTGAAATATCACTAAAATTCATGTGAAATACTTGAGCTCTGAGGTATACATTATTTCATCAATTAGGAACCTATTTTTCCAAGAACACAACAGGAATGAAGACCAGCAGTTCCACAACAGGCAAAGGTTTTGCCAAATTTATCAATTCATTTAGCATCAACCTGAAACCAAACGCACTTCGCACATGTAATTCGTCTTTGTACCGTGTGGAAAAAAAGCTAGCTAGCTAGGCAGGATTCCTGAATAAAAATAAAATTTATCCATTATTTGATCAAAGAGTGATGAAGATTTTGTGGGTTACATTGAAAGCAACTACCAAAGACTTTGGACTTGCGTCATCCTGACTTGGAGGACTCCACAGCTGAAGAACCTGGAGACATGTAGTGACTGAAGACTGACTGGTCAGACACCAGGACTACTTCAGGCATAGGAGAGTCCACGGGAACAACCACATCAAGATACTGCCTGATGCAGTCTGTGCGTGTCACCCAATAGTAAAGCCACTTTAGTGAAGTAGTGACCTGTGTGCCGCAGAGCCGTGCTGTGGGAGCGTGCTCCCGAATGCAACACACCTCATTTCTTTAAGCCGATACCCCCTGAGCTTCTCCAGCCACAAAAAGCCATCTTGCAGAAAACACGAGCAGAACGAGGACCAGTCTCGCCTTCCCGAGGCAACGAGTGGCATGGAAGAAACGCTCTGCTGTGTGCAAACTCCAAGGCTGTGCTTTGTAGGCAGAGATAACATCTTTTATTATTAGAGCAGCTAATACGGATAGAAATAACATCACCCCTATTCTCCTTAGGTAATTGTCTAGGGCCGATCCATTTTAGTGTTAGCATTATTTGATACTTTCTTATTGCTGATTTCAAATTAGAATCGCACTGTTTTGCCACAACTGGGTTTTTTTCAGTGATCCAACACAATACTACCTTGCCCAGCAGCATAGATACAATTGCCAGTGCCTCCGGTTTCATCCCTGGCAGCTCCTGCAAGGCTGTTTTGCATTGTTTATAACAGAAACACAAGCCATATTAAAAACCGAGCAACACACGAGAAGCATAAAATAGGTTATTTTCAGAGTGCAGTGCATGTGTTGCTCAGCCTTGCGTTCAGTGCACCCAGTGCTCCAATTGCTTAAATTAAAAATGCTGCCATCAATTCCTATTTGCCTCATCTGCTCCGTTCAGCCTACCAGCCTTCCTACAGACTTGAGATCCAGCTCACATTCAAAGCATTTCTCCTGCATTCAGATTAACTGCATATGTTCTTTTTGTTGAATAATTAAAGCAGCTTGCAGACATGCTCGTGCAGGTACACACACGCAGCCAAAAGTCAGCCTGCCCCAGACTGAGATCTTAATCACACTATTGTTAGGCACATGGTTGGAAGGGGAAACTCTGCTGTAAACACCTGTTTTGCAGAGACTGAGATTAATTTTACAAGAACACCTCTTGTAGAAACAGTTTGCAGGCTTCAAAATAACCTGAAAGGCTAAGCCAAAAATATAAGCATGTGCCGCCTCCTTATTTTTTCTAAGTTGCCACATCACTTTGGGGCTTGTGCATGACTCCCCAGGAAGCAGTTTAATAAATGTTTTACACTAGCCAAAGCTTTCTAATCTGTATCCTAGAATTAAGCTCCTAAATAGGAAATGATGCAAATTTCAGAGGTGGTTATTACCCGCATCTTTCAAACTGTTCAGGTCCCAGGAACATGCACAGCCGAGGGAGAGGCGAGATTCCACACATATTATTCCAATTATGGCCAACCACTTTTTGCCTCCCTCAAATACTTAAGACACCACCATCATGGCTAATTACAAAAACAGGCAAGGTGGTGAAAGCCTAGATAATGGGACCATTTCCTTCTAATTCGCATTTTGCTTGAATTTCGTCCCTCCAGCACTATCTCTATCATGGATCTCAATACCACAAATACGCTTGGCTTGCAGACCCCTGAACTGTTTGGGGTGCCTCCAAAAGAGACACTCCAAAAATGTAACAGGCAGATGCTAGCAAGCAACGAAAACGAATTAGCCTCCTCCACACTACAATCCTAACGAAGAGCAGATGTGGGAAGACCTCATTCCTGCAAGGATGGCACACTGGGAAAGGGAATTTTTTCAAGCTTAACTCTTATAGCTTGTATTTCTCTAGCCTCATCCTGAACAAAGAACATACAATACAAGGCACAGGAAGAGATTTCAAATTCATGCTTTCTATACCAAAAAAAAGAAATTACTGTACAACCCTCATTTACATGTTTTCTTCAATACCAGAGGTTCTTGGTTACTGTTTGCATAAATAGCATACTTACCTGCCTTTTCCTTAACAAGGACAAGACGAGCCACATTCACTTTTTGAAAAAAGCCTTAGGGTATTTAACTAGGGAACTGTCACTGGAGACAATTGCTTATGGGGATCTACATTTATGTTATATCTGTTTAACGTTCCGCACTTTAAAAAAACTGTATTACTTTAATGCCCATTTAACTGGTCAAACTAGTTTTAATCAAACTTGAGACGGTCCTTAGAATATAAATTACAGTAAGCTATAAGAAATGGATAAATTAACTTTGAAATCTTGGAACTACCAGTTTTACTTTGAAAATGGATTCTCCAAGTGACTGCTATACTCTTAATCATTTTTCTTGCCCATCTCTAGGCTGCTCATGGTGCTGCTCAGTGGAAAAAGCACTGGGTGTACAGCTCTGCTGTAAGAAAACATAGCTAGGAACAGGGCTCTTAACAGACAGCTCAGACTTATGGGAGGTCGTGGCAATCCTTAGACTACGTATTTTCCTTCTTCTGTTTACATGACACCCTCACTACAGGCAATGACACCACACTTAGAATTACGAACCAAATCCAATCCTCAACTCTGTTTTTCTGTTTTAAATACGAGCCGCATGGACTGCAGCCCACCATTTCTGACTGCAGCACATGACTCCACAATTGCACCCCAGCAAGGGGGAAAACCGGGAAGCAAGGCCCACCGCCACGCACCTAACGCAGTACTCTCCGCTGCGGTGGGTGTCCTGGTGTTCATAAGAACATTGTAAGCGCTTCCTTCCAAAATACACAGCATCTGGTTCACCCAGCAAAACAAAAGATTAGCAATTTCAATGAGGTATTTATTGTTGACTCCTTTATTTCATTACCTAACTGTCGAAGTACTTTAAGATTTAGTATCTAGTTAACACATTCTCTATCTGCTTTTGTCTGTTGCAGCTCTGCATTAAGCTGCAGCAATAGCTTTTCTCTATTTTTTCCTCAAAAGGGAATGATTGCACATCCACTTGATGCTCCAGGAGGTACTACAGCCTCAGGTTTAGACTTTAGAAGGGGTTGGTTGATTTTAAAAAAACACCCACAGTTCTCTTCTCCCCAGTCTCCGTCACAGAACACACAGCTACTTCAGTTACTGCTGATGTACCCACCTTCCCGATAACCTCGGCCCTGGACACCCCAACAGCATTCCTCAGAAATGAAGGTATGTGCAAGAGTCACGGGATTAAACCAATTTCATCCTCCAGTTAATACACAACTGCTAAGGACAGTTGAATTAGTAATTGGAACATTAGTCTGAAAATATCTGCACGTTTAACACTGCATTAGAAAGCTGAGTACACCTATGTCTCTAGGACAGTATTAGACACCATGCCTCCGGTGGAATTTAATGGCATGCGAGCAACCAGCACAAAACCTATTTACCACCTCAGCAGCACTTACAGGGTATTTTACACCGGCTTCCTGAAGAGCTGCTGCATTTCTCCTTGGAATAACAACTTTTGACTTTTAGTCTTGGGTACGAAATTCATTTTAAACAAAAAATTCTGTACTGAAGTCAATGTGTACAAGTCAAGTCATGCCTTGCGTAACTTCAAAACTACCTATAATTAAACCCTGGAAGACTTTGGGCTGAATTACAAGTATTTTTCATGTTGTTAAGAAAAAACTCCTCATGACCAGAGTATCAGTGTCAGCACCTTATCAGCTCTCAGCTGCCCACAGCTCTGTTGTAATAATGTCTTGTGGCAAAGACACACTCAAAAGAAATGAGAGAAATGCAAGCCTGAACGTTCAACATCTTGGAAAACTTTTTACATTCATGTTCCCGGACACTCCTTTGTGCCATATACATTTTCTACCAGGCTGTAGCTTGGTCTATTATATTAAGTTTGTCACTTTGGTCATTCTCATTTCCTGGTTCTCACACTAGCACAATATGTGGGTTTTTAAAATAGCATACATTTAACACAAAAGAAAATCTCATGTTCCAGACTTTCTTTTTTGATCTTACTTAGAATGCATGTTTATACTGGATTTTGACTTTTTTCCCGTCCCCCCTCTATTTTTTAAACAAAGCATTACATTCAAACTACCGGGCTTACCAGTTTCACTTTATTCACTGGGGGGAGGATTATCCAAATAACATGGAAGCGGTACACAACAATCACTGGCCAGCAAAGAGCATTAAGCAGCTGATTTCTATTTGTGTCTTGCAAACATCTCTCTCCATCTTTTTCACCACTGCTGATTTACACTCCTCTAACGACTGTTCAAAATACCAAGACGTCCTAGGCAATCTTTTATTAAGACTGGCTTTATTCTCCAAGACTTGAGAAATGAGAGCTGTGTTTCTTGACCCAGGTGAAGAACCGTAGGTGTGCATAAACAAATGCTGTCATGTGGAGCCTGTTACACTCCTTCAGTGCCACATCTCGGTCATGAGCTAACATGTATTCAGAGTGTGCCATAGATGGCTGAGAGGGAAGAGGCAGAGTTTGCTTTTTGGTTTCAGGGGGGCAAGCTGACAGAGGGGGCTGCAGAATAAAACCAATCTCTATTCGAGAGCTTTGTCTTGTGTCCCGACATGATAATGGTTTGCTTTGCAAAATCCACTTTCGAAGCATAAAGCGCTTCTAACACTCCCAAAGTAAGAGCTATGCCAGGCAATAAGCTGTACCATGTCCTGTGTTAAGCTGTTAGATATGTCACCATGGATTCAAGACTCCCAGATCTAGATTGATTGCCCCAGTGTCTTTCTGACATCTTCACTGACTGTACTTTCTCTTTTCTTTTATTTGGTTTTGGTTCAGGTTATATTGAGATGGCTGATCAGCTCTGCTAGAGGGAAGGTTACATAAGACTGGAAGCAAACAAGTCCGTTTGGCAAGACGTGAAGTGAGCAGCTAGCGCAATCCATGAATTGCACTAAGAGATTTATGTCCAAACTGGGCAAGGCAGAAATCCGATTTAATAATTGCTCACAGAACCATTCCAAGCTAGCAGCTACCCAAAAAAGGAGAAGAACAAACAATGCAGCAGGAATGAAATGAAAACTAGGAATCGGGAAAGGTGATCAGGTGCATAGCTCCTTTCAGTAAAATACCTTGGTTTTCTTTTCCATTTAAGTATCAGTAGGAAATCTGTCCATCTTAGAGCTATCAAATTTAAACTCACTAAAAGAAAGCAAAAGAAAAATAGCTTTGCAGGGATAGCTGTGGAGTTGGATGTAGTCCCTTCCCCCCCCCCACCCCCCCCGAGCACTGACTTGCATTTTGTGTCAATGAATGTAATTAATACCTAATATGGCCACAGTTCAATTGCTGCAGTTCAGAATGTGTATCAATTGCCTTAGATTATATTACTCTTGATGTAGACTAGCCCTCCATCAAGGCTCTATGTATGCCAATTTGCAATTTTGGTCAGCTCAGACCATATAACAGAAAAGAGCTTACTTGCCAAGGCCCACATGCTGTACCGAAAGCTATTTATAGAGAACTGTTAGAGTGACTCCTTCAGTTTAAAGAGCTTGCAGCCCATGGCTATTTGAAAAATTATTTATTCTAACCAAAGAAGGCAGGCAGACATCAATATAAAGTACAACTGAGCTATTTCAGGATTAAAATGAGAGAAGTCTATCAAAGCAATGGAGACTTGAGAAATATGGAAAATTGGTTTTCATTTTTCAAGACAGAGCCATAAATCAAAAGAAAAATACCACTAGAAAGGTTCTGTTGGCTTTTTCAGCGCTAATGCATTTCAGTAGTAGCCCATGTTTCAAACCAGCACTGGGGTCCCATTTTGCCATCCCCCATATTAGCACATACATGGAATCCATCCGTGCCCCAGGATGTCCACGTTTTAGAAGGAGTAAGAGGATAGTAATTCATTTTAATGCTGTTAACACAGCACAGCTGCCAAGACTCCTGACAATAACTGGCTTTTCCAGAGGTTTTTTTTTTTTGTAATCCGTTCTCCTGGCTGGCGAGGTAGCAATGATCAGACTGAGCAGCACTTCAATTTGGGTTTTTTTCCGCTCTGGCTCCCAGGGTTTGGCAATTCATTTGCTTGAGGGGTGGGGAGAGGGAGCATAAACTTTAAGATGTTGGCTGTCACAAGCCAGGAGGCATTCAGCTCTGCAGAACTCATGTACGCAGCTCTGCTCACTGCAGTTTTCTGGGTAATACCCCCACATGCACAAGTTGAGCACTAAATTCACACGTCCCAAACAAGGGGCCCGGGTCTAAATATGATTCAAGTGCATAAAAGTCTCACATCCATATTTGGAAATATTACTTTGTAAGGTCTCATGCTATTTCAGAAAAATGCTAAGTGAGCCAGTATCAAGAAATATGTCTCAAGAAACACGTCACTACTGTAAGAGTATTTGCAACCCCAAGTCTTCATTTAAGTCTCTCACCTACCACAATTTCTTACTGTCTTGTACTTCTTCTGTTTTTATTCACAGGTAACTGGTAAGCAATACCACAGTTAAGCTTATTCTATGATTTATACATAAAACAGAACAAAAAGCTTTTTTCCATAAATGGCCAATTTCACTGCCCACTTTCAGCTCAGCAATTCTTCACTATAAAAGGGCAAGTCTTCTATTTAAGTATTTATTAGCTTTTGCAAAGGAATGATTAAAAAAAGGTTTCTTTTCAAAGTTTTTTCTGTGTGAATCTATGGGGCTAAAAGGAGGGGTCCTTTTATGCAGTTGCCAGTGACCACAAACCTCTCTGGTCACACAGTTCTCCTGACAGAATCTGACATGAGCCACTTCATTCAAACACAGAAATCAAATACAGAAGGAATTAGTCTCTTTGTTCAGGACAACTTTAAATAATGCAAATCTACCATTACATTTTGTCATACCCTGTCATTCAGACTTAGCTTCACGTGTGAAGCCTCTCCCCGCTCTGCATCCCTCTGCAAGTCTAACGAACCAACCTCCTATCCCTAAAAACCACAACTTGCTCACTTGGAGCAGGAGTCATCTTCTCAAGGTGAAATTGCCATCCTAGAGCAGTGAGACAACATCCCTTGGTTTTAGCTTCAGGGAACTGTCATAGCACGAAGCGTCCCATGGTAAGAATGACAGACAAGATCTTCCCTTCCAAAGCCCAAATGCAGACACATGTTACTGCAAGAAAACTGTAATGTAGTACGAAATCCCGAGACGTTCGCTCTCTCTCCCTGTTGTCAGGGGTCCACAGCAGTCTGGGGTCAGAGGAGGCAAGAGCCCAAAACATACTCAGTCTCCTCCAGCTGTTATTGCGTGGAAGGCCACCTCATTTGCAGCTCGACTCCCCCGTTCGCAAAATGGGATAATAGCACTTTTCATCCTCAGAAAAGCTCTGCCTGATGCCAACAGGTGCTATAAAGGGTTGGAGATATTTTTTCCTTGTTTTAAACAGCAAGCTCATTCCGTATGACTTCTTCACCCCAGATCTCTGTTAGAGAAGACTGTTTTTCTGTGTATTGGCACTGTACTGATTACGGTCTCTGACGCTTACCATTCTATCGCACGTGTTAGAATATCATAATGAGCAAGTCACTCATCTACATTTTGCAGTACTGTGTTAATAATGTAATATGGAGCTGCAAAGCATCTCTGAACATTTTCACGTATTGCTGAAAGCTCCTTCTGGAAACAAGCTCCTTTGCATTTATGCCTCTAGGCTGAGAACATCTGTAAAGGGACATTTTGATTTATAGTGCCAAATACGCACATTTCGCTCAATTTTGGTTCATTTGATGAGAAGGATTTTTTCTCCAGCTAAGAAAGCTCAGGTGTATCCAGCTGGATAAAGACAAAGCTACTGCTTGGCAGCCATCTTAGCGCTTTATTAAAGACAGATGTAAGAAAACAAAGTAATTTTGCTTAAACTGAACATTGTGAGTGCTTGAAAAACTACAATAAACCCTTTTAATGTGCTTTCATTAGGCTTTCAGGTGTTGGACTGATGCATCATGGCCAGTGCTATGTTTATTAATTAGATGCATGTCTTTGTTAAAAGGACATCCTTTTTAGGAGTAATTACTCAAATTTGAACAGATGCAAGATGAAGCTCTAAGCTGGTTCACTAACCTTCCCAGACCTTTTTAAAGATTACACAATTTTGAAAGTTCTGAGTTATATTTGTCACATACTGCAGAAGGTGCCTTTCCTACCTACGGATCTGAGCTGCAGCGACTACATTATTACAGTCATAGAAAATCATTAAAATTACAAGTGTCTTCCTTTAATGTGCAATTACATATCAACTAGACATAGCGACACATCACTGCTGGAGATGATGCTCAACAGAGCAGGATACGAAAGGATCATCTGCAAGGAATGGCAGGAATTAGGGATTTGAAGGGTGACAAGTTTAGTTAAATTCCCCTCAGTAGCAGCTTTTCCAGACTGTCTACTCAAATTAGTCTGTATTGTGGAGTTTCAGAAGCCTTGGTAAGTAAATTAAGATCAGCGGCACAAATTTGGCCAGGTAAATAATACCAGGGCAATGAAGAACAGCCACGTAGGTCTCAGTTCTTAGTAGCTGCACCAAGGGGCAAGCGGCTACGAAGGACTGCACTGTGGGCTCGAAGACACAGACCGAGTTCATGAACCTCTAACTTCGTACCCATTGACTTTGATGTCATTTTTTGGTTTATGTACCTTTTGATGTAATTGGTTTCTTCATTACAAGTAGATGAAGTGTATACACGTGTTGTTGCAAAGAGTTTGGCTTTCATGAAGGTTACATTGTGGCAATTATTTAAACACGAGGCTTTTGAAAAAAAATTCTTATCGGTGTCTGTTGAGCAGGTTCACAACCTGTTTTGTGGTCACTGGTTGGAAAATACATTTATCTTAAAAGAAAAAAAAGTTTTTAGATGAATTTCAAAAATAAGCATAATTTCCCTGTAAAAAGTTCAAATAACTGTTGCAGAGGAAGAAAAAAAGATTAAGAGGGTCTTTTTTCCTTTAAACTAAAAGAAAACTGCTTTCATTATCATATTTGTCAGAGGCCACTCAGGAAAAATGTTACGTGTGCCAAAAAGTCTTAAAGATCCTAGCCTGAGAAAGAAGTGAGGTTAAAGTAACTAAATAATATGGGATCATAACTATACGACACTCAAGTTTCAAATGAACTCAGTTTCTATGAACTCTTATATTTGTAAGTTGTCAGCTCATAATTTTATCATAACCTCAGAGTAACTGGAATTTTTTTAAAGCATCATCTCTAGTATTTATTACAAAAATAATCTAAGGTTTCATTTCTAATCCTCATTTTAGCAAGAAAAGTCCTGAAAGCATCCTAAACCCAGAAGGCATTTTTTGTCTCATGGTTTCTTACGACATCATTCATTTTAAATACTTAAGGCTGGAAACACTGCATGCTTGCAAGGAGGGAAAGGTATCTGAAACATTCATTAAAAAAATGAATGCCAGTTTATTTCAGTCATTCTTACCTGTTAGCCCGGTACTCAGATAAATTCAAGAAACACAAGAGTTCTTTATATTTATTTTAAAATTTGTGTGAGTGTTTCTCCTTAGCATGCTTTGTTCTGACAAGTTAATCTGACATAGTCAGGAGTCAAGACATCTAGCACCATTTGAAATAAACCTGATAAAGGACGGTATAACAAGGCCACAGGAAGACAGAAGAATTGTGGATGGAAAGAAGAGAACTGAGTGTCTGGCAACTGCTGTGTCAGGAGCACAGAGCTGGGAGTCTGTCAACATCAGTACAGGTAGAAAAAGGAAGCACTCCCAACCGTTTTTCCCTTTCAGACCTACATGGAGAATCCAAAATTGTCCTAAAAAATTAAATTAACTTTAAAATGAAAGAGTCAAGAACAATTTAGTTGTCTACAAGCTAGCTACACTGCATGACTGCAAGATGATCTATGCTGTTAGCTCTCCATCTTCAGAGCTTCTGGAGTGTTTTGACATAAATTCCTTCGCTCATTTGCACTTAACTGATATTTTTGGTGCTCTGAGTGGCTTTCCAGCTGGAGCACTATAACAATCATTTGCTTTTATTTATGTCATTTATGTTATTTATAGCATAGATTTAATCCACAAATGAAAACATGGGAACTTGGAACTGGCTGTGTGTTAGGCCATTTCAACTGTTTTGCCTGGATATTTTTGACCATCTTTTCTCCCGCCTCATTCCTATTTTTAGCGACTGGCAAATAACTATTTGCTATCAGGCTAGATTAAAATAAAAGCAGTTCTAAAACTTGTTCGGAGTAACATGATGATATTATCTGCTATACCAAGTAATTCAGATACAAATCTATGTGCAACTTCAGTATTACTGAAGAGATGGGAGTTTCCTCACTTCTTTTCAAGTTCCAAATTTTATTTTCATTAATTACATCTTCAAAATTCAGTTAAGTGCTCTTGAGAGTTTATCCTTATGATCTTTCCCTCAAAGATAACAGTGCAAAGGAAGAACTCAATCTTTATAAAATGCCAGCATCATTAAGAATAATTTTGCAGTTTCACTCAAAGAACTACAAAGTAATGCTTCGAAATGCTAAACAAAAGTTAATCTGCAATGACTGTAATTCGGCCCTTTCAAACAAATATTAAAATACTAAGTTTTACGTTTAGGAGAGTAAAATTTAGCTGGGATCTTTGATCACATCTCTAGCATTTGCCAGTACAATTCTCTTTCAATAGAAAACAAGAAGAGAGGCAGAAAGACTCCAGCACTGTTTGCTAGCCCTATGAATGAAGTTAGAAGCTGGATCAAAGCATACTGAACCAGAGGCCCTGAAGCAAGTTGGCTTTGTTGAACTTCACATTCAACAGTTTTTTTCAAAAAACCAAGTGTTTCATGAGCAGCCCAACTGTATGACATCTACGGTTACTCAAATATGATCCTCAGTTACTAGAAATATGCTCATACTAGCAAGCAGCAGCTGGAAAACATTAGTATCAATGGTAAACCTGGATGGATATCAATATCTGCAAGCTAATAGCCAGAGAAAAGAAGTATTACAGTTGAACATGGCCACCTGCCTATACAGATTGAGAGTGATTAACTCTCTTCTCGGCTGAGCATCACCCTCCCCAGACTGCTTTAATGACTTTAAAACATTGTTTAGAAGGTTATTGAAAGCATATTATTTACATTTGCAAGGTACAATACCATTTCCCCACTGTAAATTTCTGAGATTTACAGCCTCCCCTTGACTAGCACCTTAGCATGATGCTGTGGAGCAGAATGCACCACTGGGCTTACGAAGATTCGGCACGTGATTACGCATGTGGAACAAAAGTTTTAATGCTCAGCTGCAAGAACATGCAACAGTTAATTAAATATTTGACTAGAGCAGGATGAAATTAAAAGCCTGACTTTCCATTAGCGCTCTCTAACTCTACCTTGGACTAATGTCTAAGAAAACATGAAGCCCTGTCCTCCCTCATGTGACATTATCAAGCAGTTGACAGTTCTGTTAATAAATGGACAGGAGAAGAGAGCAACAGGAGAGCAACTTTGTGCACATACACATTCTTGTATTAAAAACAGAGACATTAGACCATGACTACAATTAAATTTACCAGGAAACAAAGTCTGGAGTCTGTAAAGAGGTAATAAGACCTGAGAAAAGGGTATTCTTTCCCCTTCTCATCTGGTACTGGAAAGGCACAGAAAAAACAAACAAAAAAAAAGAGTAAATATGACTCTACATTCCCATTCAGATGTGGTAAACTTCACTGAGCCTGTCAATCTTATTGCCTGTGCTTATTTTCAATCAATGGTTATCCACAGAAAATGGGAATACATCACAGAGCTGTTCATTTTCCATTTAACACCCCACCTGGAAAGATCAGCAGCCTTGCAGCTCTGGAAGGCTCCATGCTCCACTACTCATCTTGCTAAGATTTGAGAGACCAGCAGCACTCAAGGGCACTATGCAGATTCACTGTGGGCTGAACAACCAGTCACAGCCTGAAACGTCAATATCTAGATGAAGACACTTCCATACAATCCAAGCTGTACTTTTGTTCTTGGAGCATGATATTGCTGGGAGGTTTCTATAGCACTAGTAAGACTCACTCTCTAGTCGGATATTAGCATAAACGTGGTACAATAGATTCAAGCAGGTTATTATTCCTGTCCACCTAAACCCTCCCAAGATGTAAAGTTTCACCTCTACTTTAAATGCAAAATGAAAAAAAAATGCAATCAATCCTACCATTTTTTTCCCTGAGAAGCTACAGAACTTTGCAACTCAGCTGTGAATAACTATTCGGTATCATTGGGTCACAGTGCATAGCAGACCTAGCAGACTGAACAACCTATACTTGCTAATACATACTGTGGAAAAGGGGCATAAAAATTGTTCAGTAGTTCTTTCGTTCTAGGTTATGCTTTAATTCTTTTCTAGAGCAGTGTTTTAGATCTCAAAAACATTAAGGCATTAGGGAGCCAATCTCGACATTACAAGCATAGCTGCCAAGAAAAGCTCATGTGTAGAATCTGAGAGCTGAAGGTACCAAGGAAAGTTAAAACACAGATTTAAACTAAGACCACTAGCCAGAACATGAGCTACTGAAGTGTGAAGAATTATTGTAATTCAGAAAATTAAGTTACTCACTGCTGTTGTCCATACTGAGCATGGTCTAACAGCAAATGTGTAACAAACAATGCCAGGAAAAGGTCACTAAATTGGTCTTTATGCTTTTCTGATTATTCGAATGTTGTGTAAGTATCTGATAAAAGGTAGACATCTTTGCAGCCCCCAGGATTAGCAGTCATTTTAGGATGCCACTGATTATTTCTGAGATCGATCTGTGTAAATGTTAAAGAGCGAAACTGCTTTTACGTCCAACAGAGTTTGCAAGAGAAGGGGAAAGGACGAAAGGACGACCCTTTCCCTTTAGAAAATTTCTGAGGAAAGGACGTCTTTTATCTGCTTCTACAGCGCATACTGGAACACGGCAGATCACCTCCCTCTCACTGTCTTTCCTCCATTTTTTACCATCCTCCTCACTGAAGGAATATCCAGTAAATTATCCGAGCGTGCAGGGTAGTGTGGACCATCACACTGAGAAGGCAAGACGTCCTCTGTTCTAACCAAGAAACCAAAGTGACCTGTATGCAGGGTCAGCACAGTCCATATTGCTGCTTAGCTCTCTATTACCGGCTCCAAGCTATCTTGTGCATGTTCAGCATGGGATGTGCCCCATTCTCCTTTTCCTGCCACCCGTTAGCACCATCTTCCTGCTTCCCCTGCACTGGCATGAAGCAAAAGACCCCATGAAAGAAGCTGGAGTTACTCGATGAAAACACACAGTGGAGGGGATTCAGTTTTACACTGTGAGGGAGGGGAGGAGAGGGCCAGAAAAGCATAGAAGAAGATATACAGGAAATCTATCCTTCTCATGTTCAAAAAGAGCAATGATTTGCTGCCACAGCCTTCACCTCCTTTTCCCTGGGTACTCCCAGCCACAGCTGTGGGTCAGATAACGTCCCATTACACTAGCTACTCTGCACAGGTGTAAGATGTTGTCCCGGACTAGATAAGAGAGGTACAGCATTAGCAAAACACCAAAACAGAACAGCAAAACAGCAAACAACAAAAGCTCTCTCAGACCAGTAGTAGCAACTCCGGTTGCAATTGGAGCTCGGCATCTGTTTGGACACAAGTCTGGCTTGACCAAAGTGCCTGGTATAACTGAGGCAGTGGCACAGTCTGAATGCACACGACTAGGCCCAGCAAGACATCAAATGAAATTTAAGAGCAAAGTGTACAGAAAAAAGCAGTATACTTAACTGATTCTTGGTAAATGGCTATTCAGTGTAGTTGGGTTGAGGTGCGTAGCTGACCTAGGAATCCGAGCAATCTACGTTTGCCACGACGTTCAGCAGAAAAGGGGCATAAAAATTGTTAAACAGGTTGAAAAAATCCTCACCTTGAGTTTAATCTAAAGCAGATAGAAAATAGTTTGGTTACTCAGCAACATTTTTTTTTTTATTATTTTAACAGATACCTGAAATTAGAGACAATGATCTACGCCTCTATAACTACTTTTATAACTGCTTATATTGCCATAACTACATAAACTGCATTTATATGCTGGAACTGATTTCTGGGCATGTTTTCTGTGACAAACAGGGATAATAAATCTCCCAGTCTTCTGTTCTTCACCATCACCTTCTGCTGTACGTCACATTTTGGTTTATACACTACCTTTCATAAACTACCCTCCCCCTTCACTTACAGTGCCCCTTCACTTTTATGAAACACAGCTGCCACGACTTCAGTAACAAAGAAATTCCCAAATTCTCCCAGTCTCAGGCATTTTCCTGTCTATTACACTGCTTACAACATTAGAGCGGTATTATGTGTATTATGTGAAACAAGGCTGCCTTAAGAGTATAGCTGCCACTCTCTATTGACAGAGGACACTTTAAAATGAGAATGTAATAAGAGTCAGAGTTCAAGAATTGTGCGCCCAGTCCAGCTGGATAACATACAAACATCTTTCAACTCTGTCTCATTAAACGAGTTCAGGGAAAGGGCATTGCTAAAAATGAAGAACAAATGTCTTGATTTACAGATCGACACAGCATTCGCCGCAGTACGTTAAACAGTAACAGAAGTCATTTTTAATGCAGCTTCTTTCACTGAGAAGCACATAATGACACCGCATCTGTGCTGCTAAGGAGGAACCCAGAAAGGACACATACGGCATAAGTCATTTGTGCTACCTTTTACTGAAAGGCCATACCAGTAGAAGGTAATGACGGCAGTATGGTGATGTGCAAAATATTGCTCCAGTTACTTAAATCAGGATCCTCAATCCTTGCCCTTCCTTTCTGATCACAGCCAGTCCAGCAGCCAGCTGTGGACAGCCCAGGAGATGCTCTCAATGACAACTGAGTTGCCCAATGTACTGCATGTCACCAAGTTTAAGGGACTCGAATTCACGCCAATAAGCAACAGGGTAGAAGATCAGAGACCACACATTCATATTTTCAGAGCAGAGACATCAGAGTACTGATTTTACCAGTTTAATGGTAATAACCAACTGGTCCATAGCAATCACACCAGTTGTTGAATAAAGGCTTTTTTTTTTTTTTTTGCTGAAGCATGCACAGGCCTCTGCGAAAGAGCTCTGTGTCAGGGCAATTGCTTCTGAACTGCTACTCCACTCTTTCCAAAGATGCCTAAGCAACTTCCCGCACCACGTGTTATTTCTGCTACTGCAAAATGTCACACAGCACAGTGCACACACCCCAGATCCCACTGGGATGGACGCAAAGCACTGTCGAATGCATCTGCTGTGGTGGAACTGGGTCAAAATGCCCACGGTGGGTTCAAAAGTGAGCTGCTTTGATTTGGGATTTTGGGAGAGGGGCAGCAGCTCATTTCTCTTAGGCACAAGGGTAGTTAACTTTCTGCAGCTAAGCAGAACAATCAGAAAAAGACTCACAGGATTATAAGGATCATGTAACCATGGTGATTTTAATAAGAAATCTTACTTGCAGTAGAACAGATAGAAGCAAGAAACAGAACCAGGCTTCACGGGTGATTTATTTTAGTTCATCTCCTAGGAAGTAGGATGTTACTGGTTTGATTTGAAGCCAAAAATTGTAAGCCTGGATCAAGGTCTTGAGGTTCAAACTCAACTATATTCTGCTTTCAGAAATCAGGACACTGTGGCTGTCTTTATCTTGAATACACCAGTTCTCTTTGGTAAATCGCTTATAATGTATTAAGCCAAGTTTGGACAGAGTCATGCTGTGAACATTAATTTCATCAATGTAAGTATCTTACTGCAGCTGCCCTCTTTCTTCTCCTGTAGCTTTCTGAAAGAGCAATATTTATGGTACTTCTGTTCCTCCCCAAGGCCACCAACGTTTAACAGTGCTCAGGTAAAATAGCCTAATATACACCTAATATATATACCTAATTTTGTCAATTCTTCAGCCAGGAAAGGACGGAATTTTGCAGCTTATGTCAGCATGCTGTGTAGAATGTAGCACTAAATACAACTTTCATTTGTATCTATATTTAAATTACACTACTTTTAAGAATTTGTATACATATAAATACATATATGTATGTATACATATAGAGGTTCTACTGAGTATAAGCACTCGTTTACAAAGCTTCTTGGATCAGCTGCTTAATGCCCCTTATTCCTTGCAGCTGAGTGCTACATTTTCTGAAATATAGTAAGTTTGTTGTTACTATTTATTTTAATAAGCTATGCTATCAGGCATTTTTAAATTGCTCACCACCACCATATTCCCTGAGATCCAGGATAAACAGAGCATTCGGGCTCACAACACCCACGGGATTCTGTGACTAAGCTGCCCAACTGCAGGGGTGTCCTAAGCAGTGAAGGTATTTGTGATGCTAGAGAGGCTATTCCATGCCCATTTGGCTTCCTCTGTTGTCTACTGCTATATTTTACACAGTGTCCTTGCTCAGTCAAGGAGGAAGAAACCCCAAGAAAGCTATGTCCCCAGAGCAGAATTTGATAGAAAGACTTCTAAGAACAGCGAGAAAAGAGACCTGTTTGCCTTGAGACTAACTCTGTAGGAGGGAGATGCCACGGTTAGTTTTAGGCTTGAACAAGCTCAGACCAGAATGGAAATTACATTAAGCCTTCTGAGAAAAGGACTCTGACAAATGGCAAACCAGCAGTGAAATGTTTGCATTCCTCTTGCAAGGTCCAATAGCTCTGTTCCCATAGCTACTGTATGTTGAGATGGATGATGTAGCTACAGCAACACAGAGCCAACATCCATGTTCACTGTAAAATTCCTAAGTCATTACTTAATCCTTCTTTTAGCTCCCTCCAAACTTCTAAAAGAGGGAAAAAATAGGGTTAGCTTGTTCTTTGAATGAATTAAAATTATGCTAAAAATATTTAAATGAAAAGATCCACCGCAGACAGCTGGAGCTACAATTTGCTCCCCTGGCACAAACTGCCTCATCCCATGGTTCCCCTCTCCACACTGACTGGGGGCCATTGCTGCTTTGCTAAAAAGAGAGCTGCCACTGCATTACTTGATGAGCGATGTTTGGCAGACTGCAGCTCCTCCAGGTCCATATCCAAGTGCAGCACCCAGTCATTTATAAGCCAGTCCTTCCATCAGGTATACTCAGTTGTTTCTTATCTCCCACCACCCACTATTTCTACCCTACTACTATTTTGGAGAAATACTTCTGCTCAGAAAATCTGCACGTTTTCATGGCAATTATTTGCCTCCACTTAACAGTGCTAGTTCCCTGCATAATTAAAAGGGAAATAGCGCATCAAGCACAGAAAGTTTTGTTTAAAGCACAGAGTCTTTTAATCTTCAGCATGTTGTTTGCCATGTGATTGCCAACTGGATAATGTTTGGCAAGCCAAGGACATGTTTTGTTACATGTATATACAGCTAAACAGAAAAGAGTTTAAAGTTTAACCTACTATAATGATCTCTGCTTTAATGCCCCAATTCAAGTCTCACCAAAAACAATAGGAGCCTCACTTAGGGGGATTTTATACTGGGTCCTTAAGAGGAACAGTCAGCACAAGTCTTGATTTCCTAAGGGCCCTACATGGAAATATGCCTTATAGTTGCAGAATCCAAACATGGAGATACCAGCAAAAGTCAGAACCCTGAGCTCTACTTAATTTTGCTTCAGTGTCCTGTTTAAAACTGCTTTTTTTCAAAGCTACATAATCAAATGGTCAGTCTTTGCTAGAACTATAACAGGATTAAGTAATGCTTAAGCCCTGATATAGAGTAAATTATTCTGTAACCATTGATTAGAAAAGCACCAAAGCAGTTTTATGTTAAAAAGTCAACCCTAGAATATTCTCAATTAAGAAAATCCAACTTCAGTGCTCAGAAATAATCTAAGAAGAGTCCAGGAGGCAGCAGAATCTCAGTGTAAATATTTAAAGTTTTAATAACAAGACATTTATGCAAACTCACAAATCCGTGTGTGGCATAACTACCCAACCTCTACACTGACATTGCTAATTTTGGTTTGTGTGGACAGAAGGAACGCTCAGTAAATACTGCAGAGAATCGTTTTGCCAGACCCATCTTTCTGTCAGGTCAGAATTGCTAAGGCTTGTAGAGACATTTGCTTAATATCGGAATAATTTTATTTCCTGTCTGGGAAACCTACAGCACAGGTAGCACATATGCAAAGTTACTCCTTTAGCAAGTGTCCTTAGTCAACAGCTTTCAATTCAAAACTATGTGAAAAAAAAATACAAACACAGCCCAGGTTTCACCTTTTTCAGAGGAGAAGATGACCACTCAGGTTCTGAGAAATGACGATTTCATGGATGATGAGGCTGGGGGGGTTTTTTTCCACTCCTGGCATTACAACATAGCTTTCCCACTCCCCGAGGCACAGCTTCTGAAAGAGGAAAGTTTCACAACGCGGCGTCGGCAGAGCAGGCGTGCATACCGCACACCAGCCTGGGACGAGAGAAACTGTGCAGGAAGTGAAACTACCGTAAGTTCACAAGTTTTAAAATACGGAGCTGAATATAGATACAACCTAGCTGAAAAGTGGAAGTAGAGTCAATAGGGTTCATGCAACTTAGTGAGAGACAGAAAGACACACAGTAAAGAACTTACATTTGTTTAATCTGGTCCTTTCTAACTGAGATCACTTCATGAATTACACAAAGAGGCTGATACTTCATGTGTATTAAGTTTTTTAAAGCAAATTTGCAAATGATCTTATTTTTATCTAAAAAACTGTATCAGCTCTGGGCAATCTAAGAGCCTGGTAGGTCATCATTAACCTTGGTGTTGTAATACCTTTGAAGTACTGCAGCAGAGCTCATTTAAACATCTAGGGCTAACTATCAGGTTGCATTGCTAGAGTCCTCAATATCTACAAATTTGGGATGATTGTAGGCTCTGAATGAATTAACAGCAGAAGAGGAGATAGGCTGCTCCATTCAAGCTCTCCATACAAGCAGCCGCACAGGCACCATTGGAATTTCAGTCAGAACCAGGAAAGGCTTTTAAAGGCTGTACGGAAATGTTTGCCATCGCCCAGCAAGTAACAGTTCTGAGGCCAAAAGTAAAAAGAGTAAGAGATCATCAAAATTTTATCTTTTAACATATGACATTCCAGCTGCATACCAGGGTAGTGTGGAACATGTCTGGTACAAGCCTAAGCAAGGAGAAAAGAGGATTCAAGAGGGCATGTGTGTACTCTGTTGCTTCCAGACCTAAACACAAACTGGTTCACACCTCAATTTTATCATCAAATTCTGTAAGAATGAACGATGTGGGGGACCAGGACTGCCTCTTCTTCAAGCTGTGTCCATTCTGTGAAACCAACGACCAAATGTTCTAAGAAACTGGCCCTACCTCATCCGGATTTAGCTTGCTCTATTGCCTTGAAAAGACTTAGAAACACAGAGTCCCCCTATGACAGAAAACAAGCCACAGTTCCAGAGAAACCGAAGCTTCCTTCCTGCGTGTTGGCCATTGCAAAGAGATAAAGACAGGAACTCCGAATGAATACGACCATTTCAATACTAGTGACGAACGCTGCAAAAGTGAAGTACAAAGCTGGAAGATAAACTGCTGTGGGATTGCCCCAGGCATGCTAAGAGAAAGGAGTGCCATTGCAACTTCTTCCTGAAGGAGAGATGGAAAACACCTTGGTGAACTGGATTTCAATGCCAGAAAGGCAGTCTGAAGGCTAACAGTAGGGAATAAATCATAAATTGTGAGTATCCTCAAAAGTCAACACTTCCAAGATACTAGTTTAGGAAAATAAACCCCCCAAGTGCAAGGGAACTTAAAATAAACTGCCACTCTGTCGTAGAGGCACTTATTAGTAAAAACAGTTATGGTGTTTACTCCACTGTACAAGATAAAAAAGGCCAGATCCAGGATTACATTTCCTCCGTCCTTCACTAAATTTACTCCTTAAATTTTACACTCTGATCCCTGGCATAAGTTGAGGAAGGCCTCCTCCCGCCGTCTGAATTACACATTCTGGTGCATTCAGCGTAAGCAGTGCTTTCTTCCAGTAACACAATGGACTCTCATTGCAGCAACAGAGACTCAGCACAGCACTCTGAAGAGAAAGAAAGTAACACCTCACAGATGGAGTCAACTTCACCATTTCCATCCTGCATTTATTAAGAAATGCAGTAACTTACTCTAGCCCATCTGCACTAGGAGAAAGGTTTTGCATGCAAGGACATCAGTGCCACAGCATTATTTGATAAATATTTCTAGAGCTTCTCAAGCAAGCAACTGTCATCCTCTGATCCCTGTCTCAAAAATGAAGCTTACATCGATGGTAATGAAGATTCAAGTATAAACAGCAGGTGGTCTGCACCCATCCAGTACAACTAGCACTCAGCAAGAGAATTAGTCTTTACTGGTATTCTGGTAAGGAGTCTGCAAATGAAGGAGGCAGCATGGAAGATCATCCCAGAGATATGCATCTCAGTAGCTGTGACATAGTTTAAAAGAAGTTTGCAACTTTAAGTGACTCAGCTTTATTGTGTCTTCAATAAAGAAAAAATTTAAAAGTACAACAGTGATGTGGATAATACTTAATCAGTATTATGTGGAGGAATCGGCCATGCCATCATGTTGAAAAAGAACTTTATTCAGACAGTTAATTTTTTTTTTATTCTTTTTGTGTACACCACCGGATTAGAATAGAAAGTCCCTAAAATCAAGTGGATGCAAATAGAAGCTGTTTACAGTGAGTGGTCTGAAGTGACTGCAGGAAAACTCATTACTACTCGACATTGACAGTGGCAGCAGTGAGGTGATCCAGGAATGGGAAGGAAAAGAATTAGGAGTTCCTGATACAGACGAAGTCATTCATTTCTAAGAATGTAACCCAAAAGGCAAGACGTAAAAGTGATAGCTGAAAATGTTCATTTAAGAATGAAAAATGTCCTAAGACATGACAGGGGGAAAAGTTCATAATCAATCTAGAAGAGATGACTGGTCTGATACACTTTCTATGTTTTCATCTGTATTTGCAAGGCAAAAACTTGAGAGCTTCATGCAGCAGAGCAGAATTGAGCAAATTCAGGTCTCCCCATGAGCCTGTGAAACTCTGTTATGTAAGTTCTTTCCATTTTACATACCTCAATTATTCACTACTTCCAACCTACCAAGCAAATAGGAAATTTTGTAAGTATTTAAATGAAAGCGTTTGCCTGTTAAAATTATTTTCTCCAACAAAGGAGGTAATCCAGAGAACAAGACTTCTGCTTTGAAGTACTCATTTGCAAAACACCCAACTGTCTGGGGTGGGGGGGAGGGGAGGATGAATTATCTCAGAGAATTTCTTAACCCATGAGAGAATTTCAACTCAGTGCAACTGAAGAAGTGGCTAATGGTCAATGAACAAAAGACGCTCCTTGCTCAAGGACGTGCTCCACTTGTTACGGCACTTAGTGCGTGCCTACCGGGCTCCATTTGCTCCTATAGCCCTCAATGGAAAAAAACGATGCCATAAAATTTACGACATGCAAGCAAGGATTTAAAATAAGCCCAAAGTAAGGAAGGACCAGTATTTTTGGAGATACTACAAGTACGCAAAAGAATCATTGCCAGCTGGCAGACTGTGGGGCAGATAGCCTGCCAGAACAAACTATCCTGTGCCCTGGCGCAAGGTTTTGGCAAGCTTTGCTGTGTCTATTGGAAATGTATTTCCCGTGAGCCCTGGTGGCACCAGGCAGGCTCTCACCTAAGCTGCACCCAGGCAGGGATGAACACAGGGAGAGAGAGGGGCCGAAGGAGAAGAGCTGAGCGCGAAGGGGAGCCTGTGGTCAGGCAGAGGTCTGGGACCTCCTCGCACCACGTGGGAGCACAAGAAGTAGAACTGGGATGGGAGCTGACTGCAAGAAAAGCCCTGAGATCCAAAGACATGAAGGATTTGGGAGAAGGATGAGGAAAGCGCACAAGAGGGATTCCTAGTGGCAGGGATGTCTGTGTCAGTAAATAACTATAGGGAGGGCTCTGGACATTAAGTCAATGTCTTTGAAAGAGGCTGTTGCTGTGATAAGGGGTAGGACAGTCGTGCCAAACTGCAAGGGCAACGTCCCCAGAGCAGGAACACAGAAGTGCCAGACAGGGGAAAATCGTCCTGTTGGGGACTGGAAGAGATTAAGTGCTGGGCTGAGAACTCCCGGCTGGAAACGATCTCTGCTACCTCGTTTGGGTTTGGAGTTCAGGGGGTGGAGGGGCTCGGGGCAGGAGGAAGATAAAAGAGGAAGGAGATTGTTCAAGGCAGCAAGGCAACCCTTAATTCATACAAACAGATTTTGGTCTTCGTTCCAATCTCTACAGCGAGCAAGAGTAAGTGTCTGTGCCTGCACGCTGGCCCCCAAAGGGCTGACAAAGGTGGGGTCAAGATTCAGGAGGGCTTGGAGGCAGCTAGATTAGGTCTGGCACCAAACAGGAGTTAAAAACAAGGAGTTTTGTACAACCAAACTTCTCTCCACCAAGCCTTCCTCATCTGTGTTTTTTCCTTTCCCATTATCTGAGCTAATGAGGAATTGTCCATTATGTTGGCCCAGCCCCGAAGCAGTTGCCCAAGAGGAGCAGAGGTGAAACAGTCGCCAGCACTGCAAAAAACACACATGCTGGCAGACAGCAATGGATTAAATACAAGCATGGGGTTCATCTGTTTTTCCATTCACTCTAGTATTTAACTCTATTAAGGTTATTTTAAATACAGAGCTCTCACTCACTACTGTAGTGGGATACTTTTTGAAGTAATTCCAGAATATTTTTACTGTGCTGCTTTTTTTCTTTTTTTCCACTCTAATGGGAAGGCCTCACCAAAAAAAAAAAATCCTCAATTTTAAGAAAACACGTTGATTCTTTTATGTCCTCAAGGACTTGGCAAGCAGGCAGATTTGGCAAGGAGAGTCATGGCCAGGCAGCAGCTTTTAAGTTTATGGACACGAAGGTCAGTGACATAAGGCACATACACTCTGTACCACAGCTGCCTGCTACTGAATTTCCACAGTGGGTCAGTGACTCGATTACATAAACAGTGGAAATAAGAGATCAAATCATCCCCAACACAGCCAATCTATTAATAAAATAAAGTCCTGTTGGGTATGAAAAATCAGGAATTGGCAAAAGACAAGCTAGGAATGTTCCCTGGCTTACAAGACAGCACAAAGCTGAGTTTGAAGTTACTGGCTCCAGCAAACTTGGCTTAAATCAATCTTCAATATCTACAACTTTTTGAAGTATCATGCATGGCTTCACTGAACACATGGTATATTAAGATTCTGGCCGTACAAAGAGGAAAGGCAGTACCTCCCAGAACCTGTTTCTAACTCACACTTCTCATCTTTGCTTCAAAGAAATCCTCAGATGGTTTTCATCTGTCGTATCTGAGGTATGATAACCGTGTCCAAGTACAGTCAGCTAATTATCTTCAGTGGATAATTAGGAACATGGAGGAGCTTGGCTTTCTCCACCAATGGTAGAGTCAAGGCTTTTAATTTAGATATTTCAGTTTGTTTCTTAAGCTATTCGGTGAGAACTGCAACACTACGTTTTCAATTTTTATTAAAACTACAGAACAGAGCAGAATCTTCTTTTACGTAATAATGATGTGTATCAGAGCACTACTAGCCCTCTGTTGTAAGGACCTTCACACGCAGTGAACTAAGGCTTCAAAACACCATAAAACCCAGGCTTATAACTGTAGTTGAATTGAAACAGCTGCTAGCCACAGCTAAATTACAATCCCCTACTAAGACCCAGGTCACATTGAAGGGATAAAAAGAAGCAACAAGGAGAGAGGAGTTAAAGCATCCTCTGTAACAGTTAGCTGAATATCTTAATCATCTGTTTTGTAATGATTTATTGCTTGGCCTAGGCAATTTGCTAAAAAAGTCAGGGGTTCATCTGTCGTCTAGGAAATGAAGTTTCAGGTGCCAGTATCTAACTACCTTAGCACATAATGACATGATACAGTTTTCCTGGAAGCATGGTCAGGGAATTTCAAATTGCCACCACACTTCGTCAGAGTGAATCCTTAAATAGTACCTGCAAGATACGCTCTGAAGTCTTGAAGTGCTCCACAATTGTTGAGGCAGCAGCTGGTTGAAAAACAAAACATACTCGGATCATTGCTTTATTGTTGATCTGCATGATGTCCTTCTTTTGGCTACTTTATGTGTTGTTCTGTGCAAACAATTGGACTATTTGTCTGGGAATAGAAATATTCTGTATAGTGAGAAAATGGTCTAATTTTTAATTTTCTTTTAAGATGACGTGAGGAAATTCTTTCTGAAGCAGTGCAAGTTACATATACACTTAAAATGGAAAATAGAAACATTGTTCCAGGAGAGAGAGGAAACAGTCTCAAAATAATGAATTTTTCACGCATTACTCCATCTGACCGGTTGCATTAACCACACCATACAAGACGCATTACACCTTCTCACCTCCCAGAACTGCACATATTTTAGGCATGAGAAAATTAAACCCATGTAAAATCGAGAAATTGTAAGCCCCTGAAAACAGGTGTTTAAAGAGTCTTATCAATCACACTTGTAGCAGTGCTAAGTTTGAAGAAGATCTTGCTCTTAGCTTAAACAGACACCAGCGACTGATTTGACTTTGATATTCAGAGGTTTGGTTTTTTTATTTCTCTGTTGGAGTACTTCATAGGAGAAATAATTGTACAAAATTTGAACTTATTAGCTAGGACGACGCACACAAGCCAGTTGTTGAGGCCAACAATACCCCTGAAGCAATGCTTCAGCCCTAGATTGCGGAAATAGCGGAGCAACCCAAATGAACCCAGAACTTCAAGGGAGCGCTCTTTATATTCCTCTAATTGGGTGGACACATCAATCCTTGTTAGAGCACCTCAATGATTCGTTTGTTGTTTACTGAGGCATGTGCTGGAAGACTCCACTGGCATGCCTTCAAGGGTCGCAGTGAAGCCTCTTCCATTGAAATTAAAAATCTAGTTGTCTTTAGCAGCTTTTTAATAAACAGGATTTCCATTTGACCCACATTAGAAGCTTGCTTTGTTGAGATTTAGAAAGAAATGTTTGTCCTTGCAAAGAGCACAGGGGGCTGCTAATACTCAGATTAGATTTCTGCAATGCTTAGGTATTATGAGCACTTGAGTTTCAGCTCAAAATGGATATAGTTTCCTTGTCATCTCAAGAAGTTCTCAATGAGTCACCTTTCTTCCTCTCAGAGGCAGCAGCCTTTAGAGACACTGGAGTCTTTTTAACAAGTGGATTTCAATCAGACCTGCATTAGGTGAGAAGCTGGAGTGCTCCAACACCTCAGCAGGCACAGGTTTGTACACGACCATCTGCATGCTGCCTAGTTTAACACCAGCTATGCCAGGTGCTGGTAGTCACGTGGCTACTTCAATGTGCAGTGTGGGCTAGCTATTTGTGTCTTCCCACTGCTGCTTGCATGGTTTCTGCAGATTGCTGAGCTCCACGCTGCCGCGCGACTCTAGCACACGCCTTGAGCTACCTCAAAACCAGTGGTGCGTCACAGAGCCATCGCGGCAGCACCAGCAGTGTAGACATGCCATAAAATTCATAGGCAGAAGGAGAAGGAAGCCGCTTTCGATCCAGCAGCACAGCTGTGCAGCTTCTTGGCAGGGACAGTGGTAAGCCCTCAGGCGTAGCCCACCCACCACCCCCCCCATGCTGGGTGGCTTCACCACCAAGAAGGCACATGGCATCGGCCAGGGGTGGTCAGGCCAGAAAGCTTCCCGAGAACACAGCTTCACTCCAAATCACCAAGTGCTTTTCTCCTTGATGGCTTTTAGCATTTATATCAGGGATGATATGCTTAGCCATATACTTGTTATCTGAGTATAAGTTACATCGCATTTTTTACAAGCTTAAATTCCTTCGTTTGATGTGCGCTTGTTTTACAGAAAACAGGGGTCAGTGTCCTGCGGCCTGTAACAGAGGGAACACTGGTTGGCTATAAATGGCATTTATGCTGACTATCTGTGCTGAAGGAATGACACTGGACCCATTAACATTTGTATGAGGGATTCAGTCTCTATAGTGCCATTCATTTGTAGAACTGTGCAAATATAAGGTAGTAGGAGCTCCATCACTACTGTCATCTCTCATGTTGCCATTTTCTAATCATTCAGTTATTTAAGGCTGAAGTTAAGAGGGACTGTTGGATTTTACAAGCATTTCTGGAGAGCTATGTGCACAAAAGAGCTTTATAATGGAAGATAAAACTGGTATATTTAACAGTGATTTTTTAAATGTTATTTTTATTCAATTTAATTCAATCAAAAAGAATGGAACAAGGATACTTACCACTCCAGGCAATGCAACACTGAAACTAGTACTGAAACACTCAGTTGGAAGTCAGAACTATGTGGCACAGAGCAGTGTAACATACTGGTGCCCACATTAGTGGAAGCAATGCGGTAAAATATATGTGACATTCTACAAGATTTGGCTAAACATTCTCACATGGATAAAATTAGCTCCCACAGAGCTTCCTCATGAACGTGGCTATGGTGCTACTGGGAATAGAGCTAACTCCCACACTTCTAAAGCTACCAAATGCACTATGGACATATTCCCACTTTTATGGCCGCGATATAAACAAGCAGAAAATTGTGGATCTACAGCTGTAGATCTGATGGATTAGGACTGGTCCAACTGTTCTCCGCTTCCAGATAAAATCGGAAAAGAAATTTCCTTGCAGTTGGTTTCTCAAAAATCCCATCAACAGTCCTTTCTTTTTACTGCATTGCCTCAGGACATGGTAGAAAAGACTTTTATGGGAGTTTCGGTAGGCAGGAAGCACCCAGTGAGTTACTGTATGAAAAGATAATATG
Source organism: Pandion haliaetus (assembly GCA_013401275.1). NCBI lineage: Eukaryota > Metazoa > Chordata > Aves > Accipitriformes > Pandionidae > Pandion > Pandion haliaetus. The sequence continues at coordinate 14,657 of VYZV01035853.1, read as the reverse complement.
ATAGCTGGGCTCACCTCATAAAATACAGCTTTACACAAGAATAGCGCACTTACCTCGCTGTCATGACAAACTGCCTCATATTTGGCTAAGAGTCCTAACTTCCCCTCCCACGAGCAAGAGGTACCATTTTCCTGCAGCCAAATGGCTGACACAGTAGAAATAAATACAAAAAAAACTGTACAAAATGAAGCTCGGGTTTATAACCATCTTGTAAGTACGCTAAGTGAGAAAATTACACCTATTCACAAATTAGGCTGAGCAGCTATCTACAGGATAAGATATTCCATAAAAAGTGCTAAGTTCCTGTTTACAATATAAAGGATTTCTTAAACCAGCACCAGTGTAGCACTTTGTTACATTGAACATATTTTGATTGCTGCTGTACTGATCTAATTCTATCAAGGAGTATAACCTGTAGTCTCTCTCAATGACCTGTTTTGTAGTGGAAATCAGGAATTACAGATGAAACAGTCGAGCTAAAAGAGCCTTTCTCTTTTGAAGCAAACTCTGAGTGACTCTTACACTAACAGAAAAAAATAAGAACTCCTTTGAAGAGATTATAAATATGTATTAGGAATTAAAATGTAGTCCCCTTGATTAAAACTCGTGGAAATCCCCCCAACTCCCCCCAGTCAGCATTAAATGAACGTTCAGAAACACTTGAAAGTATGAACTCAAGTTTCCAGTCCAGTCTAATAGTTTTATCATAACAACCTACTCACTATTTTTAATATTCGAATCAAAAGACAACTTTAAAGTAAGAATTTAGTGAGTCTTCTGCAGCTCTCTTGCAGTGCCAGGATCACAATATCCCTTGAGAGGCCTGGCTCCTGCCCAAGGCACAGAAGTGTCGGATGCTCCGAGGCATCCCTTTACTCATCGTACCACTTCACTCACACCTGAGCTTCACACAGCAATCTCCATTCAGGTGTAAACAAAAGGATCACATCATAAACCATAACGGTTATTGCTTGCTATTACAGGAATCAAAACAACCTAAAAAGACAAAAAAAAAGGACGCTTGAGATTTGAGTCGTCTTCATTTACGCAAAATAGATATGGATGTAAGAGATGCAGATGGTCATTAGAGTCTGAGTTAACTCACTCCTGATTTCCCACATTGGAACTCCCTTGCCAGTTCAGACACACCATGATCTTTGGGCAGATTTAGCCCTTTGGCACTGAGGTAATTCACTTACTAGATTTTAAACCAAAAAGCATTTTATGGGAAGATTCCACGATTGGTTTTAATCTGCAAAAGTGTGTGCAATTTTTTTTATATTTGATAACATGATGTTTCCATGTTCTAGTCATAAGATGTTCTAGTCTTAAACATGTGGGTTTAGATGAAAAACATGCTCAGAGAAATAACATTAAAAATCATTAATATCTTGAAATGAAGTAGTTAGGTGATACAGCTAAGCCAAATTAAATAGCTTGCTGTTTCAAGTGGGATGGGCCCACTGCCCGCTCCCCTTCCCTTGCAGCTGGTCTGGCTCTTAGCTGAGCCCTGGGCAAGGTGATTCAGCTCACTGAGCTGGGAGAAAAGGAGCCCAGCCATAAAAAGCAAAGCCAACAGGGGAGAGCACGCAGCCAGCCCACCCTAAGGAGCTGCTGATTCAGTTCAGCTGTCCTACCTGCACCCTTGAGGCAGACGTATCTAACACCATAGACGGGATTAGTTCTCAAATAAGGAAAAAACCCACATGTTGTAAAGTAAATTTTAAATTTTCATGCTATGTAATTTCCCTCTAACGTAAAGTAGTGGGACCAGCTCCGTGGTTAAGATTCGTGCCAGGCACTTAACTGGCAGCTGGGGACTTGAACATCTTCCCAGAAACTCCTATAAATAAAATACTGCAAAACGGCAGAAGGGGTAGATATTCAATTTATGAATCCAAACAAAGACACTGGCTTTATACTAGAGCTACATGGTAAAAACTGTCCAGTCCCCCAAAAGATTGGTATTTATGGCATTTTTACATGAGCTTTCGCAGTCAGACAGGCAAAAAAAAGTAGCCACGGGTTTAAACCCTTTGCTTAAAGAAAGTCACTTCATCTATGAAAGAGCATGTTTCAACTTTTCCCTGTCCAGTTCAGGCCGGAACCTCAGCTTTCAACACCTCGGTGAGTGCTCTGACCAGAGACGTCCTCTTGCCAGTTGGTAGTTTATATAGCAAGGAGTAGGCAGCTCCATCAGTAGAGGCTGAGCCTGACCCAACCAAAACCGGGTTTGCTCAATGTGTTACTCACTTGCTTTATAGGAGACAAGTCTAATCCCCCAGCTGGAATCAGCAAGAGCAAAAATTTGGATCTTGGCTGTCCACATGGGTTTCTTATGCATTAAATGATTAGCTAGCTCAAAGTGGGTACGTCTGTCCTTTTTTTCAGCTAGAAATGAAAACCCATATGATTATACCTACAGAATTTGAGCTACAAGAACTCAAACATTTTCCAGTAGAAAACATTTCATTGAAAGATTCCCAGCCAGATCCACTGTCAAGGCTCAATCTCAAACCTTTTTAGGACAATCTTTTTAAAGAACTAAAAGAAAATAAAAATTATAACATTAGAAGTACTCTTCACTTGACTAGAAACCGCTGATAGAATTTTATTTAAACTTTCCTCCTACCAGCATTACACTTCCCATTTGGTGAAAAAAAATGCGAAGGATGTGGTACTACACAGGAAGCTACAAAATCTATTAAAATAAATTCAAATTTCAAATAATTCACCTCATAGTTTTTGCAACAATTTTTCTTATTGCTGCACATCCTCAGGGTGCTTTAGCAATAGGCATGTGATATATGCCTGCCTTTAATTAACACTCATTAGTCCATAGGCTTTGTATGCTATTGCATGCTTTAGGTCTTGGAACTCTATGAACTGTACTCTTATATTAAGTGGCTAGTTACCTTATGGTAGAAAATGGAAACGTTTTTACTATCCTGCTGTTGTAGATAGTAGTCTCAAAAGCACACTCTAATCCTGAAACACAAACTTGAGGGTTGATTTTAAAGTTCGTGTTTATTTTCATTGGCCTGCCTCTTAAGTAGAAAAGGTTTTTGTAGAAGCACACTAATCATGCCAGCCATATCTGGTTTATACATGTCAGATATTTATGACAAATCAGCCCAGCTCTGGACTTTAAACATCGGCATCCACATAACAGTTGAAGCTAAAAAATATTTTCTAGGGCATATCAACCCTTGAATGAAGTTCCAGCATGGCCATTTTTAGCACTTCATCTTCCTTACCTATTGCTTGTACTGCAGAGCTCCTGCAGCTGATAAGGCAGCTGATTAAACAGGCTTGGCTGGATCACTTGGGAACAGTTTTTACCGAAACTGGATTCCCCCCCAAACCCGGCTGAAGCCAGCTGCGAGTTAGGTTGTTGACTCAAACCCAGGACAAGCCGTGAAAGCCCCATGACCACCCTAACCCACCATCCCCATTCAATAGCTCCCACAGCAGAGAAGTAAGAGAGCATTGCCCATTTACGCACTAGCATACGCTCCCTACCTACCCTAGTATATATTATTGCATAGCAGCGTGTGCTTGCATAGCCTAGTGTATCTAGGGGACACTCCCCTCCCTCGCTGCCGAAATTACAAGGTCTGCTGTTTCTCATGTATAGGCCTGTGTACTGAAAAAAAAAAAATGCTCTACAGACTATTCTACAGCCCTTTGTGCCAGTTTATATGAGCTTATTAATAGTAATAAGACACAATGTCAGAGATTTTGTCTCTGACCAAAATAATTCTAACTTAAGGCATATGTTTTTCTGACCTATCTACTCTACATGAAGACTGCACTGCTGCACACACTTACCTTCTACACAGTAAAAGGATAATCCTTCTTTCTCTTCAGGCAGTAGGAAGCTCACCTTCAACATCGATACTATCCAAATTAACCTACCATTAATTCCTTAAAGGAACCAAGGAGGAAGTCATGAAGAAAAGCAAACAGATGACAGAACACCGGGATTTAATGTTTTGGCAAATGCTTGCATGTTATGATTGCAAACACAAGCCCTGTTATATCACATAAGAGCATCAGACCCAATCAGTACTGCCCACCCAACCATCCAAACCACCATGGAATTCCAGCAGCTCACAGCTCTGCCTTTATTAGTATAACTCAATTAGATTCAAAGCAAATACTGATCAATGACGTAAATAAAACCAGAATCAAGCCCACAACTCTAGTTCTGCTCCGAAACATGCCTCCTTCATTGAGAGGTTCGCTTCAGAGAATGCCAATACCCTGTTGTGCGCGGCTCAAAATCCATACATTGCTCAATAATCTAACAATTAGCAGCTAAACGAAGGTGAGCATTTCCTCATCTTTAATAACACGAAGATATGGGCAGCTCATCAAGAATCTGGTTCATTAAACCATATAAACATATGTACAAATCCTGCAAGTGCTTCTTAAGAGCACAACACTATTTCCAGTAAGCATGTATAGAAGCTATATAAATCTCAGGCTGCCCTCATACAAAAAGGTTGATTGATTTCAAACACGTAGTCCAAAGTAGCTGCCGTGTGGATAGCCCCTGGTATTGAACCAGGAACTTCAACAGCAGCTGCCCACCTGCACACAAAAGATAGATTGCACAAAGATATTTGTTCAGCTAAACATTAAGTCTATTCAAAACCATTTATGAATACACACCAAGGATTTCTTTAGAAATGAGCCTAATTTATATCAGGCTTAACCTTCAAAGCTATTGTTATTATGCCATTAAGTTTGAGCAACCATGTGTTGAAAACGTGTGTATAGCCTTTGTTACACAGTTAGATTCTCCACTCATCTGTGGAACAACCCAACAAACGTCTCTGCAGCCTATAGATTAAGTAACAAAAGGCATCCTAGTGTCATACCAATCAGTATTACACAGCTGTCCCCAGCTTCAGTCACAAAATATCATCCTGAGCTTACAGAGTAAAATTTTCAAACCTACCCACATGACTACATATCACCGTCTTGAAATAAAGTTTAGGAACTGGAAAGCCTCAATCATTTTCGTAAGCTTTACTCCCCTTCTTGTCCATCAGCCCCAATTTGAAGAATGGCCTCAAACTTACAGCACGTTCCAGGAATTCTGTCAAAAGTGCTATGATAAATCTCTGTTTAAGAAGCTCTGCTGTTCAGCATCAAGAAATTAAAACTCCTCTTGCCAGTTCTAGAAAAGCCTTATTTGTATATTTCTTTCTAGCGTATACCATGCCCAAAAAGCATATTAGCAGAGGGTTTACCTTTGATCTCTATTTTAACAGAGCTCAGACAATAAATTAGCACGCTTGGGAATGATTTTCTTTCAGCCAAACTAATTTCTCTGCACTCAAGAACAAGCTCACTCCAAGGTCCCCCATGTGCCTGGTCCCACAAACCACAGGGCTGGAAGGGACCTCAAGAGAAGTCTAGACAGTCCCTCTTCTTGCCCCAAGGCAGAATGAGTTACATTTAAGTGATCTCTCACTGGTTACTGCCTTACCGCTTCCTAAAATGATCGTTCTCTTCTTTACGCCGCACAAAACCAATGTGTTCATTTTTCCCTTTAATAGGTCCTGTTTGATCACTCTTACTGATTACCACTTGAACGGTATCTCTCTTTTATGTGGCATAGGACCCATGCAAGAAATATCTTTAAACGTTCAATGCATAGTACATGAAAGGAAATTCTTAGATGTCCATTTTAGGACAGTTAAAAGGCAATTTGTTCTATTTTGGTAGCAAATGCTTAGCATGACTAAAAAGAGGACCTCTGTTATTCTTGTTGTCCCTTTCTGGTCAACAAAATCTTCTTTATGGTAATTCTGATCACATACCCCTTATGGCTACCACGTACAGTCTTTATTAGAAATTCCTCCATGGACAAGGAATTTTGACTATGATTTATTCATTTCAAGTTATTCAGATTATTTTAACTCAAGTTACTGACCACCTTCCATCTATTACAGAGCAAAGGGCAAATGTTTTCCACATACAATCCAAAGTTACGTTTATCTACTCAAACAGTGGAAATCCCATTTCTTGTGTACAACACAGTTACTTGCTAGTCCTTAGTGGCAGAGCAGAGAAAGATGCCTCCCTGTTTCCATGAAAGGCTTTAACATGATTGTAACTTATGAGGTGTATTGTTAACATAAAAAATTATTCCACCATGTTAATTAAGGTGAACTCTGTATTTTTTATTTCAGATGAAGGGCAGCTGGGAGGCATTCCCGGCTGTGACTCCATAACTTTGAAATATAGTCTCTTAGGAACCGTGAGCAGATTTAACCACAAATAGCTAAATGTTCCTAGATACATGAAGTTTTATTTAACTAGCTCCCTAGCTAATTAGATCAGGGAACCAGAATCATATGGCTAGATTAATTAAGATAAAACAGGGCATTTGTAATAATTAAGTTAGCTATTTGGTCTCCTTTCCAGTGCAGGGAGTCAACGACCATCATTAGCCCAGCAGCCGACGACTGGCACTTCAGACGGCGTACGCCCCACGGATGCAGTCCCACCAAAGCCACTGTGCTTGCATGACAGCACAGAAGGCTCCTGCGGACAGTCTCATTTTATTTGTTTGTTTTGAGAAGACCGAGCGGCCAGAGGAGCTCCTTTCCCGCAGCAGTCCCTGAGGCTGCTCAGAGAGAAGGTTTTTGGAGATGGTAGGGTGAGGCAGTCAAGAGGTTCAAGCTGGCAACCCGCAGCTCAGCAACAAAACTGGAAAAACGCTGCGAGGAGCAAGTAGCAGACCCACAGGCAGACCCCAAAGGTGTTGGAAAGGAAGTTCGGGACCAGGGAGGACTGTGGAACTCTGCTGCAACGCAGAAAACCACTGCGTACTTGAAACCAACGTTCGTATTCGAAACTGGCAAGGGCTTATGGGCAGAGATTGGGCTGTGAATAAACCTGTTATCTATTATTTTGGTTCTCTCATCGCTCTAAGTTTTCTCGTTTTAAGGTGTTAATTAACTGAGATGACTAGTTGTAATTCTAATGAAAATCATTTCCTTTGAGTTTTTTGGTCTTCTGTGGCAGCTCAATGTACAGGAGACCATCTAAATCAATCCACCTCAGTTCTCTGGCCCCCTACTTGGGGACCTTCCACAGTGACCAAAGGCTAATTTGTGTCTTCACTCTATCTGTAGCCACAAACTTGTACTTCAGAAAAAAGGCATACATATTTGTCATCATGAACTCATTTGGCCTGAACAGGGCACTCATCCTGATGGCATTCATAATGAATTTGCACAGCAGTCGTGGTGTTGTCTCCACCATTTATAGATGTTGTGCTTTATTTGGACACAATGAAAATCTCAAGCAATTAGAAGTGGATCCAAAGAAGGTTTCTGTATGGAAGCAACTCAGGCCAGTATGACTGTGACCACTACTGGCCTTTATGCAATATGTAGCCCAGCAAAGCCACACCTTGACAAACAAGCTTTGTCTATTATAATAGCAAATGTTTCCCCTAAAAGTGTGTTTTGGAAGGTTTTGCAACTCACTAATGTAGTTTAATTATGATCTTGCAGCAATTTGTTTAATGTCCTCCAGGAATCAAACAAATCTAGTTCTTCTTAAAAATAAGACTGACAATGCAAGCTATCACATACAGGTTTCTAAGTTTGTTTGGGTTTTTTTTTCATTTAGTCAAGTGCCAGTTTTGCTTAAAACTAAAACACCATGTAAAGACGAAAAAATTCTACTCCCTTTCAGTCAGCAGAAGGAGAAATCACACTAGTATTTCTTCAAGAGATAAGAAAGTAAAAGCATTGAATGCTTTTGGCTGGCAGAGCTCCAAGATTTCCACATTGTTACAGGATTTGCATAAAACTTTGTTTAAGATGAAGTTCTCATGTTGATATAATCTCACTCTAGTGAGCGTCTAGATTTAGGAGCCATATCCATGCAAACAGTTGGGGTCTAGCTACATTAATTTCAGAGTTTGGAATTAAAGTTTTGCAATAAGTGGTTCTGTTCTCATATCCCTGCTTCGTATTACACAGGAATGACAGTACACACTTAAGCTTATGACATCTTACTGCGTTCTGGATACCTCCTAATGCACATATTACATGTTAATGTGTGATTAACAAGGTGTCTCTGAAATAGGTTGAGTTAGTTCATAGCTGAAAATATGGACTTCTAGAGAGGATAACCAAGGGGATCAGCAACATAACCAGTTGTGATAATTTAATTGAATTAAATGACCTACAGGGTCATGGCAAGGAAGGATACATAGTCAGTTAGCTTGAAGACACTAGATTATTTTTTTTTTTAGTGTGACGCATTTAGAAATATGCGCAGAGATAATAAGGTATATCCCAACATGCTAGAATACAAAGTCGGTATCAAGATGGGTATTGAATGGCTTCTTTAAGCAGGAGCAAATGTGCCAAGAAACTTTGTTCTTTAAGTAGAAAGGAAAAAAAAAAAAAAAAAGCTGCTGAGATAAATATTTCTATTCTCACACTGTAATTTTAATGCTACTGTTTCACAGCAAACTCCTGGTTAGACTTTTTTTCCTGAACCACAAATCTGTCAGCGCAGAACTTCCTTCACTCCCTATCACCTCTATGTTGTAGAAGGTGAGGGACTCGGATGTTCAGTCTCTTGCCTCACGCGGTCAATAGCTGTGGGAGAGCATGCAAAGCCAGTTCATTTCCCTCAACACCATCCTCCAGGTATCAACTCCAAGTTAGAACAGAGATGGCAAGTACTTAAAGACACAATATTTATCCTGCTTCGGGCAAGGGGGATCCATTATATTTGTCATCTGTTGACTGATATGTTTGCTTTTCTCCATAATGCCTTGGTGACAGCATGGTTTCAAGACATGTTTATAAAAACACCTGTAGGTGATTTGCAGTATAGTTTGAACCCTGGGTAACAGAAACTACCTCAACACTGAAGGCCACTTCCAAGACATTGTGCCGTAGCGGATTGCCAATACACCGTATTGTTCAGTCAGGGTTGCGACACCATGAGGAGTGCCACATTGCTTCTGCCATCACCATCAGTAATTTGTTCATGAATCTGTCAGTCACTGACTCATCCACAGAAGAGGCTGCCAGCTGAACTTTTGGTGACCCAATAATTATTCCCGTGCTTATAAAACACTACCGTAATATCAGTTTTCTTGAGCTCTCCTGAAGCTTTTATTCAATATTACATGCATGGGAAAAGAGTACGCTCGGGTGAGCTATCATATTTCAGTGCACATGGCAGCTCTTACTTAGCTTGGTTCTAAAAGTATTATTCATTAAGACAATGTCATCAGTTCAAGGCGACTGGATGTAAAGCATGAGCCACTATGCAGAAAGCTGAATGTTCTTCTATCACCTAGGGAAACTAGCACTGAGGAAATCGTTAAAATGTACAATACTGGTGGAAGGTCAGATGGCCACAAGCGGCTTAAAAGGGGTTCTGCTGGTACCTCCGTGCTGTGGGATGGTTCTCTTCAAGATGAAGATCTCTAAGGGTAGGGAATAAGAAAAGGGAACAGCACACAGGAACAGAGAATGGATAAATCCATCTCACCAAAATCTTTCCCTGTGAACGATACCAGATCCATCAGAAAGAATAGTCTGCGTGGACAACTTGTCACTGTCCTTGAACTCTCACAGTCTACACACAGCTTTCTAGAGCTGGCAGGAATGCTTCACTATGAATGTTGGAGTTATGCAGAGCACGTATGAACTGCAAACAGGGAAAGAGTTTCCACATTTGCTTTAGTCTGCTAATTTAGGCACTTGAATTACAGGCTATGGGGCTATCCTGGGCACTCGGGTACACTACAGAGGCCTCACGTGCTCCTAGTGAAAGCTCCTAGCGAAACGAAGTTACAAGCCAACAGTGCACTCTACTCCATCTCAAGCAAAGTATGGAGTGGAAAAGCCTGGAATATCTGGCCAGATTTTCATTTTTACACTCTGGGGAGCTGTTGTCTCCCTTGCTTCACAGGGCTCGTAGATTGGAAAAGGAAAGCAAGAGTCAACAGGCAGCTTTCGCCCACTCTTTAGTGAGACCAGCTATTCCAAGCGCAGGCTGTACATTCACTGGTGCAGAGTTTGCACACAGGGCTGAGCAATGCTGCTGGGGGAGAACAAGTCCCACTCTCTCAGCCCACCTGGTTCGGAAACCTGTTGGTTAGAGCAGCTACCACATCTTCCCCATTTGCCTCAGCTTTTGTAGTGATGGCAAGAAACCCAAAAGGGCCGTTTTCACCACCTCAGAGCGCACCAAATTTGCTTCCTCCCACCAGCTCGGCACAATTAGTAGCAGAAGTCAATCACCCACTTAGCAGTGCTGGCCAAAATACGAGCAACAGGAAATTTTGCCTATGAATGGGGAATGCTGAAATTATCTGAGCATCGCATCTCGTGGTGACAGGTTTCACCCTCTCCTTTTCCAGACTCCTAGTTTTATACCACCTCTAGCCTGGTTTTGGTTTTGTTTTCTTTCTCCCCGTATGACTTGCTTTACTGCTTTGAGGAAGGATGACTACAGGAAGCTGATGTAGCAATTCTCAGGCTCCAGTCTATCTTGGACAAACAGATGTACCAAAGGGTTTCTCATAGTTTGCCTCTCCTGTGTTGATTACGTGTTTGCAATTGGGTTTTCACTGTTTTCTACATCCTGATCTGCGCTTGGCTGGCACGTGCTTTTCTAAGGTAGTTAGTTGAGAGAGACGCATATTAGTTCTATTATTGTTGACCCATTCTTTGTTTTGTCTAACTTTGCTTCTTCTCCAAAGTTCAGCAATCATCTTACATTTGTCCAGCAGATGCACATGTACAGCATCCTGCTATGTGACTACCTTCTGCTTTATCCTAAAACAGTTAATAACGTCAAGCTGTAATTTTGCATATGAGCCCCTCCCTCACCAACCAATTACTTAAGGAAAACAGTAACAGCATAAAATAAATTCACAAACTAAAACCAGGCTCTGTCCTTCTGCAGGAGTTATGCTCTACATCCGATTGAGTGTCTAAGGACTATTGAAACAGGAAACGGCCAGCAGCCACCTGATTTTACTATTTGTACAGAAGTGGCTTCCATTTGTCATGTAAAGTCATGATGGCATAGATTTCTGCCATCAAATTAATCCTGTGGGAAGCTTTGGCGTTACAGTTACTCCTCTTATTGCCTGGAGTAAAAGGTTAGCCTTCAACATTGCATTCACATCCTCTTCATGCCAATGCGTCGGTACTACAACCACCATCATGACATCATTAGCAAGCATCCATCAACACACCTTTATAAGCAGCAAAAGGCAGGTAGTTAAGGCCCAATACTTATTACACATTCAGTGTTGAATCCTCCATAAGGACAGTGAGTATCTATTCAAAATGAAGCACCTTCCATCAGTCCTACGGTTTACATTAAGCACCAAGTGCGTGCTGCTCTGAACAACTGCTAGGGCAGTGTACATAAAATTAAATCTTTTGAAAGGACATTCAAATTCCTACAGGGTAAAAAAAAAAAAAACAACAAAACTTCCTTGGATCAGCAGATCATAATCATATGTGCCACCACTTACCAGGCTAAAATCTAAACTACGCAACATGTGACTAAAAAGCATGTGGCTTTCCCAACACTACAGCACTGGTGAGGTACTTGGCAGCCTATACCCCACAAGTCAGATCAACTATAGAGCCTACTTAATTTCTATTCTGCAGAACACAATACCAAACACATCAAAAGCGATCGGCCTCTGATTTATATCCTGAGACAGAAGGTTTTTATTAATAAAACTGTTTCCTCAGAGTTAAATTCCATTAACTATACTTAAGAGGGAATTACTACACATATTGCTCCCAGGCAAAGCCTGACCAGTCCACATGTGTTACAAATCAGTATCTCTTTACATTCGTTGGTGTGCTGAAGAAAGTCAAAGGATTTTATTTTCAGATTCTGGCAAGTCAGGAATCTTTCATGTTTGAGGAATTGTGTTGCTATCAATCAGTTTCTATTTTAAACTCATGAATTTTCATATCAAATAACCAATTGATACATTTTTATACTAACCACATTTCTCCATCTTGAAGTAAGAAGCTTAGCTGGCATCACGCTTTTAAGAAAGACAGCTGGGAGATAGAAGATGCTGTAGAGAAGACTTTAAAGTCCTTTTCATTTCACACGAGGTGTTTCCCCCCCTTCTTCCCCCTACATTTTTTTTCAAATCTTGAAAGCGTTTCCTACTAATGCATGAAACCTCTATTATGCTGCATACGGTTTTTATTTTCAAGTCTCTAATGCTTTCAGGAATTTCTTTGATTTCTCTAATTGTTACCTCATTCCTGTCATTCCTGATTGACATAGAAGAAACAACCGGAGCCCCTCCTAAGTTTTCTTCCTTTAGTTATGAAGCTGTCTCAATGCATCTGTACAGTGCTTCAACATGGCCTGCCTTTACTAGCCTTGTAGGAATGAAGGTAGGGCCTTGAACACTGCTTGATAACTCTTCATTCTATTTGAATGATAACTCTTCATTCTATTTGAATAGCATCCAGTTTTCTTACTTGAAGAATTCAGATTTTAGCCATTAAATTTACAGTGCACCCAAGGACGCTACATTTAAACCTACAGACCTAAACCAAGACCTGGGGTTTGTGCACAAATGCATACATGCAAATGTAGCATCCTCTTCTTGCAGATGGAAAAAAAAAAAAAAAGGAATATTCTGAAATTCTTGTTTTCAAAATTGGTGCAAAATCAGCTTTCAGTGGCAAGCTTCCAAATAATTAGCAGCTCAATGGTAGCCGAATGCCTGAAAATGTAGCCGCACAGAAGTCTCCCAAGATTTCATGGGAAGGCCTGCTCCTGCCCTGCAACCAGCTTCTGTCCCTCAGCATAGCCCATCAGGGCATGGGTGGATGCCTGCACAAGGGAAGAATTTATCATCGTTCAGACGGATGCCGCCTGGAGGTTCTGCTGGAGGACTTCATGGCTCACTGCATGGGGCAAAGCTACCAGTGGAACACAGCACAAACACAAGAAGCTTCACTGGGAAAATACAATTTATTCCAGAGACTTGATGTTGAAAGATTAAAATAGACAAATACTCAAGGACTAGAGACAGCTCTAGAGAGGGTTCTGAAATTATGGAGTGAGCACACTCTATAATCTGAGGGGAAGGGTATGCTCCAAAGGTACGCTACTTTGTGAAATGGATCAACCTTTTCTCACCAGGTTGCTTCAGTGGGGGTGGCATTTCAAATGCAAAGAAGTATGGAAAAAGGGGGGGGGAGGGGCGAAGGAAAAAAAAAAAAGCACCTGATCATTGCTTCATGCAATAACTGGAAGAGTAATTTTACCAGTTTTACCTTTTAATGTTGATTTTATTTTAACTGGATATGATAAGGTCAGAGGTCCATATAAACAGAAAAAAACGCTGCACGATTGCTTTTTGGCAGCTACATACAATTTCGCCGAATTACACAATCAGCTATTTCACACATGAAGCATCCAAGAATAGGCAGAGCCACCACGAATTTCCCATCGCTTTGGGTTTATTCCATCCACAGACCAGAGTTGGCGCTCTCCAGTGAAAGTAAAACAGCCAGACAAAAAGAAAATATTCACCGCGTACAATCCAGTGGGTAGGAAGATCACAAAGCAAAGCTTCTCCCTCATACGAAGTTCTGCGAGACAACGAGTGGAGACAGCAAGTGCGCAAACCTTTGGCCATGCCCTTACTTCTTCCCTCCCCACCTGAAGCTTGGAGGATCTGCCCAAAATTCTCAGGACTGAGAATACAAAAGGATTGTTGCGGGTCAAGTTATCTCCACTGGAGACAGCAGGAACAGCGGATGCCGCATCTTCCCACAGTCCCACCCCACGCTCGCACTGCTCCCCTGCTTCATGGGCAGCAGCTACGCTGGGGAAAAACCCTCGGCGTTTGGAGCCTGGCCACAGGACAAGGTGGTACCTGGCGAGCTGAGAGGGGACACGGAGACAGATTTTAGGGCTCTGCTGGCCGTGCTTCTTCAGAAGGGACCTTCATTGAAAACACTGGAAATACCAAGTGATCACAAGGTGAGGAGCCTTGGGGTGTCTGTTTTCCAGCGAATGTTCCTCAGCCTAGAGGGGAAGCAATAAAACCCACTGCCATCCCCAATTTAGCAGCCCACTTGCAGTAATACTCTTTTGTCGCCCTTAACTCCAGCTGGACAAATACCCCAGTAGTCTCGGCTCAGAAACTAACAGTCATCGGCTTATAAAATTATCCATTTCCAACAGGCTTAAGCGTGCTTCGCCCTAAAGAGAAACACGCATCCCCATTTTGGACAAGAGCATCTGCTGGGAAGGAAAAGGAGCGGCGGAGGAGGAACGAGCACCGATGCCAGCAGCGAGATGCAACAATTCCAACAAAAGAGATTTCAAGATGTCGCGCTAAGACAACACACCCCCCCC